>JAGFPH010003881.1:45910-82370 GCA_018207615.1 Philaenus spumarius | reverse complement strand
TTCAATTTCATTTAATTCATTTATTTTTATTATTATTATATTTTTTGACTTTGTATTTGATTAACTGAATTTAATTTAATTTATTTAATTTACAATTCATTAACAATTTTACCAGAATCAAATCTAACCTAGTGCTTTTAATTGACCGAGCATAAGCGAGCAGTGCTCGACCGTTCGGCATTTCGTCTGTGTGTCTGTATATGTATAGTATGTCTGTGTATCTGTGTATCTCACGATTACGGCCGAACGCCTTGACCGATTTTGATGATTTTTGCATGAATGTTCCTTATTCCTAGGCCGAGCCATGTATATATACGGTTTTTTCTATTTTTCATTTTTAACCCCTTAAATAAAATAAAAATGGCGGCCGGACCGTTTCTCTCAGTGTAAGCTTTTTTCCAAAGCCAGTTTGTGGCTTAACCGTAAGTCGAATTTAAAAACTAATAACATTTTGCTATTTAAATTAAAGAAAATTCAATTTTAAACAAAATTGTATTCTTGATTTTTTCCGTACCTCTAACGGTAAGCTCACAAAATGGCCGTAAACTTCGAATTTGTTAAAATTGTTTTTGTATTTCAACCGTGTTTTTATACGTTTATTCTAAATCAATTTAAAAGTGTTCCATAGCTTTTTTGTAGATAAAAGTTTAAAGAATTCATATATGCCAGTAAAAAAATTATTGAAGTAAAATTAAGACAGTTATAAGCTCAAGAAACAATCACGTTCAGTAACGAAAGGAAAATATTTAACTTTTGGCCTACATAAAAAGTAGTAAAAATTATTGTATTTTTTTTCATAAATGTAAAAAAGTTTCGTAATTTAGTTCTAAATAGAATTGTATAAAAATATTTAACAATTTCAAATTTCTTATTTTGAAAACATCAGTTTTTGTGTTCCTACTACAAGACTGCTAAGAAAACTAGGCCTGTTTTGAATAGTAATTTAGGAACATATCCTTTGCCCAAAAATGACATATTATTATAAGAAAGCGTAGAGGATAAATCATAGAATTGAACTGTATACTTGTAAATTATTATTTTATAAAAGTATTTGACTTAGCTTTACTTGAGTTACAAAATGAGATGAAACATATGACCGTTGGACAGCGTGGGAATTGTTGTGGTACATGGGTTGAGATCACTAGAACGACACGACGCTTTAACATCGTTTCTTTTAATTAATTCTAATATTGGAATATGATTTGGAACTGTAAATACATTGTTAAGTTTTAGTTATTTAAGAATGTAAATATTTAATTCTATGTTTTCCCTCAATAACGCGATATTTTTAGCTACCTTACGCATTATTAACCTAAATAAAACACAATGCCCTCTAAAAGAAAACCTTTAGCAGTTAAAGCTCAAGAAAAGAAAAAAAACTAGAACTAGAAACCCCGGAATCGCGGGAATTGCAAAGTAATGATTCACTGGCTAAACCTTCTGCTTTATTCCTTACGGGCACACAATTTTTAACCTAAGCTCAAAACCACATTTGTTATTTCAACGAGCGAGGTCTACTGTTCACAAAACTACTAGTAAATTTAATTTAATTTAATTTAATCAGGCAAATTCTTGTATGGGGAGCAACGTATATTCGTTATCACAGACCTAGTTGTTGACGTTAGAACAACAAACTTGTATCGGATGTTCCTGGAGGATTGGTGTCCGCGGTATTTCGCTCGTGCTGCGATAGTTCAAGTTGAAATCAGCTGTTGTTGAACGGCAAATTGCTGGTTTCTGTAGTCGTGATGTCAGAGTTTAGCTGTTGGCTGGTGAGCCGAATTTATAGATGAACAGGTAGAATGAATCTGGTAGAACTAAAGTTGATGCTATTTCTTCCTGACGTTAATGTTGTGGGATTGAATCCTTGACGTTAATCGCTCATGCCCTGAAGAGTAGCGTAGTTATTCCAATTTACCAAATATAGTTAATTGTGCGCTAACTCATTTGAATAGGCTGTACGATCGATTTTGTAGCTTCTAACGTTAAAATATTTAAGTTTTATGAAGTATAAAATCCTGAGTGCTGTTTTAGCATAGTACTTAGCAATTGAACGTAGAGAAATCAAAGGTTACAGCCTAATACTGTGGTAATTAATAATAATAGTAGTGGTTGCTCAAGTAGTAATTTTAATAATATTTCCTGAACCATGCTTCACCCTTTATACTGGTCCTGACGTCACTCCTGACGTATCCCTCCACTTCTTGGCTTGCGGTACGTTTTCTCATCCCCGCTCCTTCGTGGTACAATCATCTATTGCTCTTCGTTTTTTGTTAAAGCTTTGTCATGTGTTACTGTATTTTCCTATTGAGGGTCTTGTTTTCTTCGGCACGCGACACACTTTCGGCACGATTCGAATGTTGTTTTTCGGGGGTCTCGTTCGCATGTACGGCACTTTTTTCACTGACTCTTGCTTTTCCGCGAATCTGTCTTTTGTATTTTCACTTTTCTTTATTGTTAATTTTCGCACTTTAACGTAGTGGTTACCTTACGGTATATTCCGTTCTTTTTGTCGATTTGTCACTTTTTGTCTTCTTGGGAAATACTAACTGGTTTAGTTTTATTTAACTACCCAAAATTTATTCAAAATACAGGTACCCTACCATTACATTTCTATTATAAACCTGTTTGTTTTTCTCTTTATTTCTTGTAAAAAACTTTATCTTTATTTTATAATTCTTTTAATAGTGTGAATTCTCTCATATTTTTACTTTACTTTATTCTGAACATTTTATTATTTTTTGTTAAACAAATTTGCTCATATTAAACCCTCTTTTTACTTAAAAAAAAATTAATTTACTTTATTATCCACTTTTTGGATGCGTGAACTTCGTCACTTTAGCTAACTTTTTTAATCTCTGAAAAATCGTTGTTTTCTCCAATAACTAATATTTCTGGTCAACTTCTGTAGATAGAACTCTTCCCTTAACCTTAAACGCTATTTAATTTGAATTAACATTTATGATTTGCATTCCGCACGGCCATCAATGCAACAAACCATGAAACATACAAATACATAAATTACCGGATTCCTGAATTCCCTTTAAAACCAGTCTTTCGAGGCCAAGGTAGTTTCGCTTCACAAACTTGTCGAAATTAAACGTTCATCTAGGGAGATAAGCGCCACCTCGTTTGATCTTGTTCTACTTTGCTCTACTTACGTCCAGACACCGACGTTCTAGCGATGAAAAGTCGAATTTTATAATATTTTACAAATTTCGACATTTCATGTCCCTACAAAGGCTCTGCCCGTTGTAAAGTATATGTTCCGCTGTCCTTACCTGCTTACTTAGATCCAAGTGCCTCTGTCGTAATTAATCGTAGTTTCCGTAAAAATTATTGGAGTACAAAATAATCTGTCTGCATTGGCTTAGTCATGAGTCACCTTGAGGACTGGAGGGCGGAGAGCTTAGTGTTTTATAATGAAATTTAAAGTCAACCCTTATCCCGAATGAAAACTAAACTTAATCCTAATTATCTTAATCTATAAATCATAGTGAAGTTAACTATTCCCAATATGTACAGGTGTTTGATACATATTATAATTATTAGATAAAACGTTGCATAACGTCAACAAAAAAAAAAAAAGAACTTAGAAAAACGAGTAAGATTCCACAAAACATAAATGTGAAAAACAAAGCCAAGTACTTATCCAAAAGTAATTAATTCGAAAATATGAAAATTTCTTTGGGCAACGGAATTTGTATGCAGGTGTAATATCATCCAGATCACCTTTGCTACCCCTTATTGGCTTTATTTTCGATCTCACTATTTTATGAGCCGAACCCTTTTCGGGATAGGACGTGTTTCTCTAATTTATATTCTGGAGGGATTAATGGTTGAATTAAATTCTCCATTATTAACACGCACGAAGCAGGGTTTAAAATAGTACATTACGTACGGTTGATATTATATAATTTATATTATTATTTCTTTTCCATTCCAGGAACAATACGAGAGTTTGACATTGAAGCCATTCAAAATGAACAAAATCAACGGCTGCATAATATTCTCCATGTTTCACTTATTCGTGGCTTCACCGCTATTCTGGTTCTACTATCGCTTTTCAAGATTAACCCAAAAGCAGGACACTTGGAAAATATTTCTATACTGCTACCTGTCTCAAACTGGATATACATTGTTGAAAATGTTTTACTTCATCGCCAGAGCTGGTGAAATCGTAGCAGACGACTTCTTACAACAGCTGAAGCAGGTAAATTGTTTAAATTGTTATTATAATAGGTCCAAGAACTGATGCAAAAGCTTCATGTGTTTTTATTGTAAAATAAAATTACACTAAACGAATCTTTAAATATTTCACGAATTTATGAAGAAACTGCCTTGAAATTGGGTTAAGATGATGGACGATGGATGGCATTTACAAAGCAGCTTAAAACAGTCTGTGTTAAGTCAGTCTGGTTTAAGTCAGTATGTGTTAAGTCAGTTAGTGTTAAGCCAGTCTGTGTTTAACCATGCTGTGGGTCTCTGCTTTACATGGGCCTTCCAATTTAATTTCTCGTCAAAGTGTATTCTAAAGTACTTTATCTCTTTTACGTATGGTACCGTTTCCGTATGGATAATTACCGGAACGTTCTCAATCCTCATATTTGTGAAATTTATATAGGCTGATACTCTCATTCAGTTTTAAGCGCCACTTCTTGGTCCATACAATGATCCCGTCTAGAGCTCTTTGAAATTTCCCTGTTTCTTTTCTCAATCCTCATATTTGTGAAATTTATATAGGCTGATACTCTCATTCAGTTTTAAGCGCCACTTCTTGGTCCATACAATGATCCCGTCTAGAGCTCTTTGAAATTTCCCTGTTTCTTTTCATACAGAGTATTCCACAGCCAGAATAGCAGTGTCATCAACATAAGTAGCGATTGTTATTCCATGGCACTGCGGCATGTCTCTGGTGAATAGCATGTATAAGATCGGACCCAGAACACTACCTTGAGGTACCCACTCTGAGATTTACTTAAACTCAGAATACGCAATTTCTTGTTTCACTATACAAATTCTATCAGTCAAATGAGATTTTAGTAACTGACAATATAGTGCTGGGAGATTACGTTGCAGCTTGAACTGTAGGCCCTCATGCTCCACCTTGTCAAAGGCCTGCGTTTCGTCCAGGAAAAATCCCAAACATATCGTCTTTTCCTCGAAGGTCTCCCAAGCCACGATGGCCGTGTTTGTTAAGGCGTGAAAGCTTTATCAATCGTCATGGCAACCATAAATGGAAAAGTTCCGGGTTCAATTCCCATTGACCCCGAATAATTTTCTAAATGGTTTCTTAATAGACATCATTGGCTGTGGTTCGGATTCCACGTAAAACTGTACCCTTTTTCATTAGGCTAAAAGTGCAAAACAGCAGGAAGTGTAAAAAAAATCGAAGGTCTCCCCGATTACACTTTTTATTCTATGTATTTGATCTACCGTGAAGTGTTTACTCCTAAATCCAAACTGATGTTTGGGGTTAATGCAACTTTCTTCCAGAACTGGCTTTAAACGGTTTAGCAGTAGCTTTTCAAACACCTTTGAAATGATTATTAACAGTGAGATGGGTCGATATGATTTTTATTCTGTAAGTCTTTTTCCGGTTTGGGTATCCTTTTGTGAAGTTTTCCGCTACTTTCCATTGCATTGGGAAATATTTTAACCTTATTACAGCATTAATAATATGCAGAAATTCAACCAGTGATAAATGGGGCATCTCCTTTAGAATCAGTCTTGTTATTAGGTCATATCACGGTGACTTTTTTGCACTTGGACTTTAGATCTTTTTAGCCATTTTGCGACCTTCCATAATGATTAGTCTTCATGTTTATCAGTTGACAGATTGTATAAGAATGTACTGATTGCCTCGTTTTTAATTGTATTTAAACATATTCTTCAGCTCATTGCTTAGCCGATTTAGCAGTGTTTTGTCAGATGGAGATCGACTTTGCTGACATTTTTTCGTACTCTTCTTTTTTCACGCACCTTTTCACGAACTTCAAAAGGGTAATTTATAGTGGTATCGTTGCTTACCTTTCTGATAGTTGGAGTATTGTTCCAAGCTGCTTGTTGCAGGTTGGTTATAAACGTAACAACTTCATTTTCAAGATTTTCAGGACTTTGGATTGGTCCACCAAATTCAATGAGGCTCCCAAGTTCAACTCTAAATCCATCCCAATCAGTTCTTCGGTTGGTAAGAACTGACGAAGGTTCCTTTAAAATAATAGTGTCACTTATAGTAAGAATGATAGGTGAGTGATCTGAAGTTAAGTCACAGTGATATAGTTTCCAGATAATCCTTTAGCCACAAAAGAGTCAATGAGAACTGACTACTTTTTTAAATCGGTTGGCCAATAAGTTGGTTTTTCTGGGGAATGAAAACTAATGATGTTTCCAGTCCAGCATCATAGAGTCGGGGGCCATGAGCAAAACGTGTTCTGGGGACCATGAAAGGTGCTCATTTGCTACTCCCGACCTTTTGTCTTACCATAAGGGCCACTGCAATATCTCATTTTTCCTATGGAAATTCGCTAATAAGTTCATTTGTAATTTATTTACTGTAATGATATATTTAGTTTCTTGAATTTGCACAATTAGGCCATAGTGTTTTAAAGTATTATTTTACACGAAAACATAATTTCTATTAAAACTTCTTACAAAAATATAAAATTTGATGAATCGGTATAGGCGTTGCAGAATGGAAGTTTTCAGAGGTGGGGGAGAAGGATTATATAGAGGGAATGAAATATATAAAAAAGTCTTCTCGTATTGTAGAGGCAAAACGTAGGTTATACGCCTCAGTACGGTCCTGAATAAATTAACCTGTGTAATTTAAATACTTGCATGATATTTGCTGATTGAACGTAGAAAATCTCGAAATGTATTAACTGATGAGTTATCTTTCAACAGAAATGCTCCAAAATCGTATTGCCATCGGAGCTGCAGGCTTACCGTCTCCTCTGGTTAAAACTATCTGAAGTGGTCTGTGGAGCTGGTGATGCGATCTCAATGGCGATGGTTCAGATAATATTACCTGGATTAATCACTATGATGGTGTATGGCTACTTGCTCGTACTGCACATTATAACAATGTTACAAAATAATTCGGATAGTCATACAATTAAAATTATCATTGGCAGTTTAATAACAGAGATTCTCAATACCTTGTCCTGTCTGATTATGTGCCAGAAAGGATATGACGTATCACAAAAGGTACTTCTTACCATAGTATACAATTAGTGTTATACATTAAATAACTATTAAACAAATAAAAGAGCACTGTGGCGACAAAATCAGACTAATTTAAATAAAAAATAAACCCGAACCACAAAACAAGGAACAAAAACCATAACTAAACAACTAAATTGTAAGTTATGTTTAATACGTTACCCTTATGTACATTTCGATGACATGGTCATCATCTTCAGAGGGTTTTAACACTACTAAAGTATACATACAATATTACAGAGCTATATATACACGCCCTCCCCCACCAGGTCGGTCTTGGATTAACCGGTATGTGGAGGAGTGCGGGAGGGCGTGTATATATAGCTCTGAAATATTGTATGTATACTTTAGTAGTGTTAAAACCCTCTGAGGATGATGACCATGTCATCGAAATGTACATAAGTCTAACGTATTAAACATAACTTACAATTTAGTTGTTTAGTTATTGTTTTTGTTCCTTGTTTTGTGGTTCGGGTTTTTATTTAAATCAGTGTGATTAAATAACTAGGCAATGCAGGGTTTTAGGCCAAATATGTAAAGAACAAAATAAAAAACATTAAAAAACCTGCGAAGAACAAAGCTAAGTAGAATAGTTATACAGAGCAATTATTTGAATTCTTGTGATCTTTGAAAACCGTTATATGTATACCGAGGTGATTCGATTCTCAACCAAACATAAATAAAAGTGTTAAAATGACGTACAGAATTAAATTAAATAGTTTCAAAAGAAACGTTACAGTTGTCTTTTTAATTTAAAAAGAAAAACAGTACTGTAAATATACGTATTTTACAAACTAAAAATCAAAGTCTCAAGTCAATTTACACCAAATGGTTGGGTTTTAAAAAAATCCAACAATAAAAAAGTGTTAATTGATGTATAGAATTAAAATAATTCGACCACGCAGCTGATCCGCTGACGTGAGTTGAGCGAATTTCCAAAATTAAATTTATATATGTTTTTGGGTTTCAAACAACTATTTGATCAACTCACGTAGGTGCTGCCAGCATGTACCAAATATATTGCCATCGGTCACCCAGGTAAAAGCCGTGGATTTAATTCTGGTATTTTTACGGTATTTTACGTTTTGATTGTTTTTGTGGGAACCAGATGGGCTATAAAGTCGCGTAAAAAAACAAAATGTGCAGAATTATTTCATATGTCTATTTTTTTTTAAGAAACTACAAAAAAGTTTATTTGTAGTACGAAAAATCTCAAAAATGTTTAACTTCCTGTCAAAAATTTCGTCTACTTCCGGTAATTTATTTTGGATAACGAACTCATCCAAGCGACTTAGAATACCAACCTGTGTATCAAATTTGGACCAAATCGAACGAAAAATGCGTCCGTTAGAGTGCGCACACTTATATATATGATACTTCCGGTCAAAAATGTGGTCTACTTCCGGTCAATTTTTTTTTGCTAACGAACTCGTCCAAGCGACTTAGAAAACCAACTTGTGTACCAAATTTGGACTAAGTCGGACATAAAAAGCGTCCATTAGAGTGCGCACACTATGTTACTTCCGGTCAAAAGTTTGGCCTACTTCCCGTCAATTTTTTTGACTAGTGAACTCCAAGCGAGTTAGAAAAAAAAACGTGTGTGCTAAATCGGACGTAAAATGCGTCCGTTAGAGTGCGCTCATATACAAACATAAATATATACATATAGATAATATATGATTTTTAATGACATCCCAAAACGTGTTCTGGGGACCATGATCGGTAATCCATTCTCGAACTTAGGTCTCACCATGAGGGTCACTGCAATAGCTCATTTTTCCTATGGAAATTCGCTAATAAATAGTTTCATAAGAAATGTTAAAGTTGTCCTTTTAATTTAAAAAGAAAAACTGTACTGTACACATACGTATTTTACAAACTAGAAATTAAAGTCTCAAGTCAATTTACACCAAATGGTTGGATTTAAAAAAATCTAATCATAAAAAAGTGTTAAAATGATGTGTAGGATGAAATATTGGGTTTTATAAGAAATGTTTAAGTTCGCCGTTTAATCTAAAAGTAACCCTGGTCCTGTGTCTTATAGTAAAACTTCTCAATAACGGAAAAAGATATCAATCTATCTGACATTAAAATCATGCTAAACCGCATTTATTACAATAATCAAAACTACAAAAATTATTAGCAAATTTCCACAGGAAGGATGACTTATATTGCAGTGACTCATATGGTAAGACTCAAGATGGTCAGCGAGCACCGATCATGTTTTATTGTATTTATGTGTTCGCACTCTAACGGCCGAATTTGGTACACACATATTGTTCTTAAGTCACTCAGTTGAGTTCTTTAGTCAACGAAATCCAACAATAATAAGTACGATTTTTACAGGATGTAACATATTTTCACATTTTTCATAATAGAATTAAATTATTTTGGGTTCTATCTAAAACAATATTATAATAGGAGAGTTTAGTACTCTTATTTTGTTTACATGACTTTATAACCAATATATATCAAACAAAATCGATCAAAACTTAAAATGCAAATAAACTACCCGGTTCAAATCCACATGGGGGCAGCTTGTGATCCAACAAACAACTTTAGAGGAGCGGAAGCAAGCAATGCATTAGCCAGGGCTGGGTTCTGAGGTGTAAACAAATTCTACTAGTATATTTCATACACACATGGCAGTTATTAAGCGCCTTCGTGAGTAGACAGATTTCTCAAATAGTCTGATGAAACCATAAAACATATAAACTTAAATTTGCAAATTAAATCAACTGATGTCAGCGTCAGCGGGTTCAGATACGTGATCGAATTTTTACACTATCAGATGGTACCACACAAATGCTTTGAGCATTAATTTTGAAAAAAGTAATTGTAAACAGAACATTATTAGGTATTGTGTTGAATTATTAAAGTTAGTTGGATGTGTATTTCTATTAGTGATTTCATAATATATCCCTATTCCTACTGCACACAGTCTATAAGAAGGAATCTATTATTCGTCACTATCGTATTCCTCTAGTCAAAATAATGAAAGAAGTTTACATAAACATAGGTTATAGCTTCTATAGTTTGTGAACGTGTTCCAAAGGGTAAATTTGGAGGTCTTAAATGTGTTTAAATGTGTAAATTTAATAAAACAGGTACAATAAACTTATCTTCAGAAGTTAACGAGAATTCTTGAGTAACAATACAAAAGATTAGGGTTGAAAATCATACATATTTACTACTAGTGGACCCGGCAATGCTTCGCTATTGCTTGATTTAATTTAAAGGGTAGTTATTCCATTTCATTACATTGACTTACGGATTCGAATTGAAAAATATACTACACAAATTTAGATGTATAGTTTGTAAACCTTTATAAACCTTTTGTTTGCTTTTACCTAACCTACTAAAACTAAACTAAAAAACTTATAGCTGTGAAGAGTTGTAAAAAACCTGATTCTAAATTAGCCCAATTGGTTGCAAATAAACGTGTTTTGGTTCATTGTAGGCCTAACGTAAAATTATGTTCAGTTTTTGATCCAAATCAGTTGTTTTTATATTATAATATTTAACAACCAATATTTGAATTGAATTAAAATAAGTTTATAGTAAGCATTGTTAGTTGATTTTTGTTGTTTTAAGTTGGTCAATCTAACCTAAAAAAGCTGTTGGTTTTGAATAATAATAACCTGATTATAAATGCTGATTAAAGTTGCTATGGTAATGAATGTGAACAAACATGACGTGTTGCTAAGCTTTTTATAGGAACAGCTGTTTTTGTGCG
Source organism: Philaenus spumarius (assembly GCA_018207615.1). Taxonomy (NCBI): domain Eukaryota; kingdom Metazoa; phylum Arthropoda; class Insecta; order Hemiptera; family Aphrophoridae; genus Philaenus; species Philaenus spumarius. Next base: position 71,410 of record JAGFPH010003881.1, on the reverse strand, counting down.
ATATGGTATTGAGTCCATTCAAAACAGGCTGTTTAGTTTTTCCAAGTTTGAAACTTTTTCGGGAAATTTTTCAAATTTGTCTTTATATAAAAACTTAGTTCGGACTATTACAAACACTTAAAAAAAAAATTGCCAAATTGGTCCAACCGTTCTCAAGTGATGCGCTTACAAAGGAACATAAATTCATTTTTATTATATAGATAAGGCGAAAATAACTCGTTATTGACAATAAATAAAGAAAAGTTTTTAACACAGTTTACAGATAATTTTATTCTGAAAACTCAATGTAAATGAATTCAGTAACAAGGGACTTTCGTAAATTTTAATAATAATATTGTGTATGGCCTTTTAACAAACAATGCTAAAAGGATTTCCTTAACACCCTGTATTTGAAATGATTTTTTTCTATTTCTTACCGTTTCAGAATCTACTGATTAAACGTTTTCTGATGGGATTGCAGTTTCCTAAAACACATCTAAATCGGGCTCTTAACGCAGAGGTGAGTTGAATCTCCAACAACATAGCATACAGAAAGTAAAATACTGTGACACAAAACTTAATAATTTACAATTTATTTACGATTATAATGTTCATTTACATCCTGTTTGTGTCATTTAATAATATTAGTTCGTTTATTCCTTTCAGACCTCAAAATTTGTTTACAGCAACCTATTAGAGTCCTGAACAAATTGTTTTTTTTTTATTATTTTCATTTAGTGTTTTAATTTATACTTCTAGGCATGTAAATATACGGAGAATAGCATTTTTGCTTTTTAAATTAAATGGTTTACGAAATAATTAACATACACGTTTGTGTAGGTTAGGCGTTACCCAGAAATATTTAAATACAATACCAATATTTCATTATTCTTTTGTTTTTTGGTTTTAAATTCAATCAGGAATTGGGAATTTATTTATAACATCTATTTGTATTAAATAATTACATTTTACAAAAAAATTTCACAAATTAATGCAAGATATAAGAAAAAGTAGATAAACACAATAGAACATTACATAAACAAATTACATACTAAAAACTCACTGATCAAAATAAATAAAAATGAACCTTAATATGCCATATGTTAGAAAAAGTAATTAAACACAATAGAACATTGCATAAACACATATTAACAATTGACTGCACAAAATATTTAGAAAATGAACCTTAATGTAATTTTTTTTGTGTGAAAATATTTAAAATAATTTTTATCTCTAGTAAGACATAAATAAACATTATATGTTTCACATATTCGTGTACGTGACTTACAGTCCTCAAACAGCATGCTCTTGCAGTTGTAAGATTATCTAACAATGGGCCAGTAATCATAGCCGTCCAGTCTCTTGTCAATACCAGGAATACTAGCTCACCAGTTCTAGGGACGCACAGGTATTAAATCAGATCTATCAGCTGCTGTAGTGTCTCCATCTCCATCATTACGTCTAGAATGTTTAGGAGTGCACATTAGAGCTTCTGCAAGTTCTAACAGAAATTTTAATAACTCCATAATTTTACCCTTTGGCACTGAGTTCTTACGGCAGTCACGTCGATACTGCATCCAACAATTCACAACAGACAGGTCCAAGAAGTGGAGAATTACCTTGCGGGTCCACTTTTTGGTTTTAAACCATGTGCTATAACATTCGAGTAGCTGATTCAGTAAATCCACTCCCCTCATGTTTTTGTTGTACGTTGTCACAACTGCAGGCTGGTCATTGTATATCAACAAATCTGTATTCCTTTTTGCTCCATCGTTTTACAGTTGTGACTGGTGAACTGCCACAAACTGAAGATAAGACACATTTGTTGTCCTTCCACTTTACTGCAACTATTTTACCATCGGATGTGCAGAATTCTTCACAATGTCCCTTCGGCAAGTCACAGTCTGGGAAATCGGTGCCTGTACGTAGAGCAAAGTAGGACAAGTTTAAGCAAAACGGCGTTTATCTGCAAAGTTGGTGAAGGAAAACTATCTTAGCTTCGAAAGACTGATTTTTACTGGAATACAGGAATTCAGGAATTTATGAATTTGAAATTTTTCATGGTTTGTTGCATTGCGCTAAACTCGTAGATGATAGCCGTGCGAGAAGCAAGTCATAAATGTTAATACTAGTACCAATGTAAATACGTTTCAAAGTTAAGGGAAAAGTTAAATTCTACTCGAAATCCAAAAAGTAGGGTATTTTTGGAATCTACAGAACGAAGTAGACCAAAAACAGTTGTTATTAGGCAAAATAATAAATTTAGATTTTTAAAGAAGTTAGCAAAAGTGACAAAGTTCACACTTACAAAAAATGGGTAAAAACTGAAAATGAAAGTTTTTTATGTAAGATAAATATTAAAGTAGATAAAGTTATATAGTAAAAATAATAAAATGTTTTAAAATAATTAGATTAGGAAGGTGAGAAAATTCACACTTTAAAGAAGGTGAAAAATACAATAAAGTAAAGCTTTTAAAATGATACATAATAAAGTTAAACAGGTATAGAGTAGAATTATATTGGTAGTAACCAGTATTTAAACTAATTTCGGTTAAAATAAATCAAATAGAAAGCGTTAGAATTCGAGCAAATCCGCGTTTACAACGGAGTTGTCAATATGTTGCCAGTTTAAAAAAATGTTGACAACTTTTAGATGTTGCCAACAAAAATTTCGTTTCCCGTCGGTTGTCGGTCAAGATCAAAGACATGTTGACGGACGCTAAAAGACGAGCAACTTGTTGGCAACAAGTTGACAACTTTCCCCACCCCGCCTTCGCGCGCCAGACAGCACGTCATCACTCCAGTTGTAGTCAAGGCCAAGCCCATCAACGTGTGTTTGTGTAGGTAAAGGTCAGGCGCAGTAGTTGTAGGTTTTATGTTTACAATGGAAAATGAAGGTGTTGAATGGTCGCGTGCAAAAATAACTGGATCTATAGAAATGTTTAGGGAAAGAGAAGTTCTTTGGAAAGAAATAGTTGTTCCCGCATTTATGTCCTCGCTATCAAAGGTTCCCTGTGGTGTGTAGGATGAACTAAATGATTCACTCCGTCTTAAATAGTTGTGGAGATGAACACACGCCAATACCACCTTATCAGCATGTTCATATTAAAGCAGCAAGGGTTTTCTTAGTACACAGGTGTTGCTTTTCTGTAGTTCGTGTCACGTTTCTGGATTTTATGTCCTACCATTGTTATCAAGAACTCAAAGTCACAACTTGTCATCCTCAAAAAGTTTTTTATGCTTCCGTGGCACCTCCGTTCACCTGACAAAGGATCACTGTCATCTTTACGCAAATCAGATAATAAGTCACTCCCACTATACTTCTCTCTAGCCCGCAAAGAAGGCCTCACCCAATATCTTCTGGGACGTCTCTGATAATGTCTGGCCAAGATTACACAAGCAGCGGCAGCTAGTGTAGCATCCTCTGCAGTAAACATCATGGACGCAACTGAAGTAACAGGTGAGTGAAAAGTATTGGGTTAAGAATAAACTGCTCAGGTGATCAAATTATTTGCGCAAATTATTTTTTTGCCATCTTGTTTTCCACTCATTGCCAACATGTTGTCAACTTTTTGTCAACCTGTGCGTCCACTTATTGTCAACATGTTGGCAATAAATTTCGTTGCCAACATTTGGTGTAAACTCGGCTTAACAGGTTAAGTTCCCAGGGTGAGAAGAAATTCACTAATCGGCAAGAAAGAACTAAGGCTAGTACCTTAAATCAACAACGGCATCAAGGTGTGAGAAGTGAAATTCTACAAAAGTGAAAGAACAAAAGACTGACTCGAGGAAAAACGCGAACGAGCGGAAAACGTGTCGTGCACGCGAACCAAACTTCCGACAAACACCGTTTGAACTCGTAGTGAAAGCGTGTCGCTTACCCATAGAAGAAGAGGCTACGCAGAAGATGATCGGATCACGCATGACAAAGTGTGAAATAACTAAAGAGAACAATGAACGAAATTACTAGATTGGAGCACTGACGTAGTAGCTGGCCGACTCGAGATTCGGAAGCGATAGCAGGTTAGCCAACTCGAGGAAAACTAAAGATTGATTAAAATATGGAAGTTTAATTAAAATAAAGAGAATAAAAATATTATTAATTAAAAGAATTAAGTATTAATCTATATATATAAAAGCCAAAACCCACTGACTCACTGACTCACTGACACACTCATAACGATTTCTCAAAAACTACCGAACGGGTTGGAATGAAATTTGGTATGTAGCTTCCGATAGAGCCATAGGTGCTCACTAAGAAAGGGTTTGAAAAAACTCGAAATTTTAGGGGGTTTGGGGATCAAAGTTATTAAAAAACTAAGTTGTTAAAAAGCGATTTCTTCAAAACTACGGAATGAATTGGAATGCAATTTGGTATGTAGCTTCCTCTAGGGCCATAGGTGCTTACTAAGAAAGGGTTTGAAAAATTTCGAAATTTTAGGGGGGTTTGGGGATTAAAGTTATTAAATCACGATTTATTCAAAACTACCGAATGGATTGGAATGACATTTGGTATGTAGCTTTCTCTAGAGCCATAGGTGCTTACTAAGAAAGGGTTTGAAAAAATTCGAAATTTTAAGGGGGTTTGGGATCAAAGTTAATAAATCACGATTTCTTCAAAACTACCGAACGGATTGGAATGAAATATGGTATGTAGCTTCCTCTAGGGCCATAGGTGCTCACTAAGAAAGGGTATGAAAAATTTCGAAATTTTAGGAGGGGTTTAGGGGGATCAAAGTTACTAAAATCATAATTTCAGATCTTTTATTATTATGACAATAGTGCTTTTATTATTTAAGATCTATATATATAAAAGTCAAATACCACTCACTGACTGAACACTTAAAAAGAATACAATTACGTTAAAAAGACTGAAAATACCAACCACCACGGGCAACGCCGTATGGGTCAGCTAGTAGTATATAAAATAACATATGAGTGCAAATTTACCAGAAAAAGATTGTTTTGAAATCCGGTGTAAAGAATCGAGAGGGATACACCTGGAGTGACGTTATTGACACTATATAAACGCAAACACAAGTTCGGCGACATGACTACTGATTTTTACGTTATTACTCATTTTCAATTCTTTAAGGAGTATTACTGATTTTTACTGCATTAATAGATTAGTAATATTTCATCATTGATTATTAATTTATCACTACTAATTGAGTACGTCTTGCTATATCACTACGTTAAATTAATAGTAAGTTGTAAAACGGCAATGTTCTAAAAGTACTTAGAAAATTTCGGATGAGCAATATTGGAATCGAAACGTTACGCAGATCATCCGTCAGGAATAGAAGACTAGCAGAGGAATGCAACGTCTACCCAATGTGTTACCGCAAAATTAACTTTATTTGGAAAATCTGAAATTTATAGGCGACTCTAATGGATATGATTGAATAACTGCAAGGATTCAAACCCACGACCCAGGAAGAAATAGAATAAACTGTAATTCTACCAGATTCAGCTCTAAATCATCTTTAATTCCAACTACAATCAGACAACTATAAAACATCTGTACCACAGAATCACGACGTCTGAGAACCACACACTGTCTGAAGACATCAGCTGACTTCAGCAACGGGACTTAGAGCAGTACGCAGTCCAAGCCGTGGACATCCGCATCCAGGATCACCCGGTACTATCAACATCGGCGGAATGTTCCAGGAAAGCGCATAAGGTCTGTGAAAGCGATTGTACGTTGTGCCCCATACTTAATTTGCCTGATAGAATTCAAATAAATTTATTTAAAGTACTGATTTGAGTAGATTTAGTTTTTGAATTATGGTATATGTTTCATAGATCAAGTTAATTAGACAAATAAAATTATAAAGTCAATAATTAAAATAAATTAAATTAATACATGTTATAAAGTGAATTAATAAAAAGATTTATTAATTAGAAAGTTCTGTCTGCCAAGCCTGATAAGATAATTAATTTTGAGTTAAATATTAAATTGTGTATAATTTGTACATTGAAACAAGTAATTAATTTTAACAAAGAGATTTTTATTTTGGTTTTGTAATTTTTATTTGTTGAATAAATTAATTATAAGGTTCTTAAGAACAAACCTGGGAGTAATCAATTACCTGCTGTTTAGTTATCCATTCACAATATTCTTATTTAGTATTAAAATATGAATTGTGTTTAGCTGTAGTAATATCCGAAGCACAAATAAGTCAAGTTAAAAGTTCAGTTCCATTGTTCTCACTGCTCAGAAATTAAATAATAAGAGTCAACTTAAAGTAATTAATTCTGAGCTGAGCAAATTAAGTAGTAAAATTCATTTTTGTCACTGGAAGTTTAAAAAAAATTTAGTAAATATTTATATAAGGTAATCGTTGTAATGTATTCAGTATATAAACCTTTTTTTACTTAAGAGCATATAATAATTTACTTAAGGCTGTATAACTTCTACGGACACATAGATTTTTGTTTTAAAAGATAAATAAACAGATTGTTACACAAATTCTGTTTTACTAACTAACATATTTGTAAGCGGTTAACTCAAAATATTTCTAAAATGTTTTTGGTTCACTCATAAGGTGAGAAAATATATTAAATTTTCTTTTATTAATACATGTACAGTCTCAAACGGCCCGGTATGACTTCCACATTGTATTTGTTCACGACTGTCACAGTCATTATTAATTATTATGTTTATAAAATTTGTCATTGATAACTCGTGGCAATTATATTTTAAAGATTTATTTTTCAGTATGATTATGCAATATTATAAGAAACCTCGCATAGGATTTTACCCTTTCTTTGTTTGTTAACAAAATCATAACCTGATAACGTCGTTAACCTTGTAAGAATGAACTTTTTTATTAATCCGTGACAGCAAATCTGCCATATATTCAACCGATTGAACGTCATTGAGTAACAGATACAAAGAAACAAAAAACCTACTTATTTCTTAAAACATTTTGGTTGGGATCCCGCCACTCATTTAACCTGTCACCAAGTTCATTGTTTATAAATCAGAGAAAATCAACTGAAACGTCTTTAGTTACATGCATTAAAAACCACTTAATTATATGTTCGGGTTTTTTTATGATCCCGTGTCTATTAAAATTGACATAAAGGGTAAATTAATTAGGGTAGTTCCAATTTTTTTATATGTTGTAAGGGTTGTTACACTAACGAAAAATCCATGTTTTCTAATTCCCCCCACAACCCCGGGTGCCGCCATCTTGAAAAATCTATGAAATGTTTGAACTTGACACAGTTTTTTTTTAAATATCTCCTAAAGTATTGGTTCGAAAAAAAAATATAAATAGCTTTATTAAACTAGAAAAATTATCTGGAATTTAAAACCAACCTGAAATTTATATACATTTATATTTCTCGAGATAGAGGTCTTTTACGTTTGAAATTTAAAAAAAAGTACAGATTTTTAGTTAATTTTTGCTAGATAGTAAGTAAACGGTGAATCCCATACAAGAGTTAGACATAATAACATTTTTAGTAGTAGAGGTAATTACGTAGGTAAAGCTTAAGAAAGAAATGGTTGTGCTATGTCATATAGACTCTGAGGTGCGATATTTTGAATTTGTGTAGTTTTTTTGGGGGAAAACACGTAATAACTGAATATTGACAAAAACAATGTATTTAATAAAATAACTAAATATTTTCTAATATTGTTAGGTTTGTATATAACACATGATCAGTAGTTCTGTAAACTGTATTTTAAGTAATAGCAAGTAAATAAATGATAAGTAATTAAAAATAAGTTATATTGCACAACTTTTATGAAAAAAATCTGTTGAATCACAACTTTACATTTTCATACATTTTGAAGTGGCCACGCCATGTTTCTCATTGTTGAGAAAATAAATTAAATTACAAATAATCCTAAAATGTTAAATACAGTGTACACAGATTTTAGAGAAGACTATGTTTAAAATGAATATAGACAACTGAACTTCGTATATTTAAACGTGATTTTCAAACAATTATCATAATTAATACTTTTGAGTAGCAGCTAGATTACAGGACAAAGTCTAACTTCCTGTATATCTTAGAGAAATCTTCTATAACTTGTTGAGAAGTAACAATGATAAACATAGCGTGGGTAATTCAAAATGTATGAAAATGTATGAAAATGTAAAGTTGTGGTTCAACAGACACTTTTTCATAAAATTTGAGTAATATAACTAATTTTTAATTACTTATGATTTATTTACTATTAATATATAGTTGACAGAACTACTAAATTTGTATTATAAACAAACCTAACAATATTCACACATATTTTGTTTTTTAATGAATACATTGGTTTTGTCAATATTCAAGTATTACGTGTTTTCCTAAAAAACTACACAAATGAAAAAAGAATCTATATGACCTAGCAGAACCAGTTCTTTCTTAAGCTTTAGCTAATTACCTCTACTAAAAATTTTATTTTATTAAACTTTGGCGTGGGATTTACTATTAACATCTAGTAGGAAAAACCGACTAAAAGTTGGCACTTTCACATTTTTTTGTCAGACCAATACTTTAAGAGATATTTTGAAACAACTGGGTCAAGGCCAATTATTTCATGTTTTTTCATAATAGTGGCTCCCGCGGTGGTGAGGTAATTAGAAAACTTTAATTTTTCATCAGTGTACCAAAAAATATAACATATACAACAATCTTAACTATAATAATTAATGTAACCATTCGGGATTTTTTGTATCAATTTATCTGTTATTTGGATGTTTTTGTAAACATCTTATTTCAATAATAATACCTAATTATTATTGGCTATAACTATTTGTTTTGGCATTAATAAAACAATTTAATTTATTTCTTAGTGCCTTTTCATTGGAAAAAATATTAGCTATGCAATGACTTTTTTTGTGTGGTCAAAAAAAGTATTTAGGATAATACTCAATCTCAGTTCTATTCGACTCTATTTCCAACGTGCTAAAACAGTATACATTGGATTGTTTGTAAACAGCTCTTTTGATCGCTTTATTTACTATTTCGTTGTTATTTTGTAACCAACATGGCAACCCATAAGACAATATGTTAAAAATTTTCAATTTATTTTAAATGACTCTAATTTTGGGAGTGGTCAATGACCTCAACGTGTTGGGTCCCCAGAACACGTTTTGGGTGTCATTAAAAATGTTCTTTCTATATGTAGATGTAGATATGTGTTCGCACTATAACGGCAGTATTTTACGTCTGATTTGGTCCAAATTTGGTAAACACGTTGGTTTTCTAAGTATCTCGGAAGAGTTCGTTAGTCGAAAAAAGCCATCGACTTGAAGCACTTCTTTGACTTAAAGTAAAATTGTTTTTATTTACGTACTAGAATGAATTTTGTTTTGGGTATTATCTAAAGAGATTATTCAGCACACTTGATTTTGTTCCAATAGCCCGTCTGAAAAAAATACCCATGAAAGTACCAGGATCAAATCCACGCGGTGACAGCTTATGATCCGAGGTCACAAGGTCGAGTGGTGCTGGAGGCTGAGGTGAAACCAACTTTTATTAACATATTTCGTACACGCAGGCAGCTTTCAAACGCCTTCGTGAGTAGACCGATTTTCCAATTAGTCGGGGGATATTCGCTCAACCACGTCAGCGGTTAAGTTGCGTGATTGAATTATTTGAGTAGTAAATTCGTTTTTGTTTAAGCATGTTTACCGTTGCAATAATTAAATTACAAAATGTATTCCTGAAGCCTGTTGCCATTTGAACCTTGAGACCAAGGATAATTTACCTTTATCACCCTGTTGATGGCCCTCTAATTTCCTTTGTGTGTGTGGGGTGTGTGTGGGGGTGCGGGTGGTGGGTGAGGGGGGTGTGTGCTTGTGTGTGTGTGGGGGGGGGGTGTATTTATAATTAAAAAATTAATTGTCATTGCTTGAACTGTAACATATTTTGGTATTATTTTTGTCCAGCTCCGATTGTTCATCCGAAGTATCGATGTGTTTCCACTGGAGTTATCTATCAGAGGATATACAGTTATAAACAAAGTTATGTTCGTTTCGGTAAGACAACTATTTAGATATTTAGGTAATACATTTAAAATCTATCATACCATATTAACATTGTCATGTATTTAGTTATTTTAAATTCGTTTAGCAACGTCACTAATACATAATAATAATTTGACAGCGATACACAATAGTTTAAATTCAACAAATTAATAAAAGTTCAGTTTTCAAAAGTATATTAATCAAAAATATTACAAGTTAATAAACATCAAATTATAGACCTTCAATACCAATTCTTATCAATCAAATATTCTCTTGCTAGATTGAATTTTAGCAGCTTTTTCGGTTATACGTCTTAAGTTGGTCAATGTTTCTCGGTTTAGTTTTGTAGACATTGTTTTTGAGATAACCCAAAAAGAAGTAGTCTAGAGAAGACGGTGGTCTGGTTGACCAATTTATCCGCTCTTCGACGTCCAATCCATTTGTTCGGATTGTTCACAATAGTGTTGCTATTTTTCTTTAAATCAGAGATGGTCGAAGTGCCTACTCCTAAATTCAGCAGCAATCTTCTTCAACTGCTTTCCACTGTCACAAATTTCAACTAATTGTTGTAACCTTATATAGTCAATTTACCGGGTAAGTAAAGTCGACCAGTAAACGTAATTGTAAACTTTTGTAACCTTAATCAATTTACTGAGTAAGTAAAGTAGACCAGTAAACGTAATAAGAATCCTTTATTGGTAAAACACACCATCATAAACATAACAATTTTTCCTCCCAAAAATAAATTGACTGCACAATAATGTAAATCCAAAAAATATCGAACAATCTTATTTAATTTACATTAAATCTTGATTTCGTTATGAATTTCAACATAGAAACTATTTTTTTATATATCTTAATACATACATGTATCACATAATTTTAACAATTTAAATTATATACCTTAATTATTATAAACAAATATTTTTGTCTAATAATAACAAAACAGGAACTTTGTGATTTGAAATATTGTGTTAATTTTATAATTAAATAGAATTTCTGAGGGAGATTTCCCCGCAACTGGATGAGGCATAATTCTATAGAACAAGAATTTGATTTAACTTAAAACTAATATCGTTTACATTGGTACTATTTAAATTAGAACTCATGTTTGCTAATTTTGATTTAAGTGTTTGTACATAACTTTCAGCCTGGCCATTTGCGGCAGGGTGATATGGTGCTGACAATTTATGAACAATACCATTTGCTAGCAAAAACTTTTTAAATTGCCATGAAGTGAATTGTGTTAGGTAATCAGACACTAAAATTGAAGGTAGACCGAAAGTTGAAAAATGATGCAAAAACGTGTATTGTGTTTGAAGTAGTTAAATTTGGTATAACATGAACTTCATTCCACTTACTGTGCGCATCCACCAAATTAAAGAAATACTTTCCCTTAAATGGACCCGCAAAATCTATGTGAACTCTTTCAAAAGGGGAAGGGTATACCCATAGATGCACATTTTGCTTTACTGAGTTATTTCAATTTTTTGCACAGCCTAGGCATTTTTGGGCTAAATTTTAAATATCCGCATCGATACCTGGCCGCCAAAATGTTCTACATGTAATTCGTTTAAGATTTTCTTTCATAAGTTAAACGGTACTACTACTCGATGTCCACGCATTAAAAAACCTCTTTGTAATGCTTTTACTAGGTGAGAAAATTTGAGTTAATGGTCTACTATCAGTCAATAATAAGAATATTCTGCCATACAAATACTGGTAGAATCTCTTAACACCATACACAATAGCATATTAAGCCTTCCTATCTATCTATGCCCACTTCCTTGTGTTTCATTGAAAGTTTATGATGCAAACTGAATAGGGTTTTCTGTGTCATCTTGCAAAATATGTGAAATGACCGCGCCAACGCCAGTTGGAGAAGCATCAGTAGCTAATACAATCAGTAATTCAGAAGAGTAATGCACTAAAAAATCTTTTGATTGCATCATTTTTTTTACAGTTTTAAACGCATTTTGACAAGCACTATTCCATAACCAATTTTTATGTAATAATTTATGTAAAGGCTCTAGTTTGAAACTTAAATTTCTAGAAGAGCATAGTAGTTAACAAGTCCTAAAAACGACTTTAATTCAGTAACATTTTTAGAGGTTCTGGAGCATTATTTATAGCTTCAACTTTAGACTTTGATTTATGGATAACCTTTCCGATGTATCAAATGCTCACTGTATTCAATCTGGTCTTTTAAAAACGGATTTTATCCCAAATTAATTCTTAGGTTATATTTAAGAAATCTTGAAAGTACCATTTCTAATCTACACAGAGGCTCTTTATCATTTGGAGCAGTAATTTTGACATCCTCAATAAAAAACTTCTACCCCTGGAATATCTCGTAAAATATTCCTACCTTACGCTGCCATAAGCAGGAGCAGAGCTTAAACCATACATAAGTCTTTTACTCATATAAAACCCCTTATGAGTACTAAGAGTTAAACAAACCTGGTCTTCTGAACGAACAGACAATTGTAAATATTGCGCAAATCTATTTTTGGAATTTTTCCCCCACCTGCCGTTGATGCAAAAGATTCATCAATAGTAGGTAACGGGTGTTCATCTACTTCCAAAACTTTATTTACAGTGGTTTTAAAATCACCGCATACCTTATCTGCCCATTTGCCTTGTTTACTGGAACAATGGGTGTAGCCCACGGACTTGGATCGACCTTGATTAAAAAACCTTGGCTTTCTAATCTGCCTAACTCATCTTCAATTTTTTGTTTAAGAGCAAAAAGAACAGATCTTGCCCGAATAAAAATAGGTTGAACATTTGATTTAAATTTAAGAGTTGCAGGTTCTCCTAAAATTTCACCTGAATCAGGGCCAAACACTTTACAATATTTATTTAGTAAATGTTCAAGGTTAAGTACATTATCCCCTTTGGTATTGCATTTAAGATTTGTAATAAATGAGTCTACTTGTTTTTCAGAGCCAGCATTCATAGGCTTAACATTAAACAATCGATTCCAATCTAAATTAAGTTGTCCAAATAATGGATGTTTATCTGAATCAATTACATACAAAGGAAGGTATTTCTGTAATTTTTGTACGGCCTCTAAAAAATTAGAATAAACTAAAACTTTTAACTTGTTCTTAAAATAAGTAGAGTGTACAGTGTTTGATTCTTGTAGTAAAACATTAGGCAATTATTTTGTTAAATCAGAATGACTCATAATAGAAACAGCCTCCCCGCTATCAAATTCCATCTGTATGGAACATTATTTATTACAAATTTTATCCATAACCTATCAGTTAAGTTAACATTCATAACTTTTTTGTCATATGAAGATGAAATAGAATTTAACTTTAACTATACTATTTCATTAACATTTCCTAGATTTTCTTCCACAAAATTGACATGAGACTGCTTAAAACGAACACTACCTTCTCCTGTTAGGTCTATGCCTGGTGGAATCTATAAAACTTAGACAAACTGACTGTAAATGTCCTACCTTTTTACAATAATTACAAATACTTTTAGTACAAACATTAGCTAAGTGAGATGTTGAACCACATCGAAAACACTTTAACTGCTTAGAACTTCCTTTAATTTGGGTAGGCCTATGACACTGCACTGCACTTGATGTTGGAAATCCACAATCTGGTTTATTACCTTTGTTCTTAGCAAAGTTTACTGCAAATAACTAATGAGCTTGACTTGTGAGAAAGTAACTTAGATAAAATAAAACCTGAACACAAAATCTCACAATAAATACGTTCACTAACCTCAAACGCGTTTCAAAGACAATGTCGCCATCCTCAGTGATGCACGGGCTACAGTAACCAAACTATAACTGATCTAACAGAGTGACAACGCACCGTATAAATACCTAACCAGAAGGGGCGTACCCTATAGGGGACGTGTCATAACCTATGCTAAGGCGTTAACCATCGCCTACCGTTTATCAAATATCTTAACAATAACAATATAACTTAAATAAGATTGCTAAACTAATATTAATATTTAACAAAACATAGCATTATTACATTAATAAAGAATTTTGTAAAGGACCTAATTCATTATTCACAATTACGTTACGGTATTTGTTAATATAAAAAGTTTCCCAAGCGTCCAATGTGTTGGGTTTAGTTACATGTTTTAACAGTTTAGAATTTTCTATTTTAAAATGATGATTTTCATCCAAACAATGCTTAGCCATAGCAGATTTATCAGGCCTATTATATTTTAAATGAGAAAAGTGTTCTTTACCTCGTATCTTCATGCTTCTTATGGTTTGACCTATTTACTTTTTAGGACACATTTCGCAGTTAATACAGTAAATTCCGGATTTGTCGTGTTCTTGAATTTTGTCTTTAGGATTACCCAGAATCTTACCAAGATTATTATCAGCCGTCAAAGCTACATTCAAATTTGCATATATCGCTAACGATTTTCTAACAACATTACATAATCGTGGGGCAAACGTTGTTTTAACCCATCGTTGTTGGGGCTTGTTGCTCACAAGAGTGCACCTTGATTCCTTGATTTTCTTGAAATTCATTTTTTTCTTACTATGTTGTACCAGTTATCCCTTTGATCTTATTTGGGAATCCCTAGTCAGCGTGTTTTTGCACCGACTTCGTAAATTAATGGAAGTCGTGACTGGAAGTGTCGATGCAAAATGGACGATACCCACATGCCCAGAGGGATTAATTGATCATTAACCCTAATATAACCGACTGCCTTTACCCGAACCCTGCAAATCCGATTCTGCCAGCTTTTAACAAGCGCTTAATTAATTATATATAAATCTAAACTATATCACTTTAACTTAATCTATTCACTAGTCACCAGTAGTACGCGATAGGTCTATAACCGAAGAACCAAACTTAATACCGCTAAATATTCATTACGAGTGCGCGATTGGTTATAATGTCACGTTACACGATTACCGATTATAATTAAAAGTTAATTTACTTTGCTTATGGCATAATTAGAAAGATTAGAGTGAGCGTAGAACTTCGTCGCCGACGGACGCTTTTTCCCTGCTGCTTGCGTGTAGTTGATAGGTCGGGACTCGGAACTATACTGATTTCTAATTGTAGGTCAAACTTGAAGGTCGGTTCTGACGCGCATGCGCGCAACTAGTCTAGCTCTAGGCAACGGACTTCGGTAAGTCGTTGCAATGTTGTCTATTAATTCTTTAGAATACCCATTAAAAATCGCAGCACCATACATATATTTCAGTTCTTTCTCGTAGTTATCCTTAGATAACGGCAAGTTAACCAATCTGTGAGCCATAGAATTAAAAGCGGCTCTTTTATGCGCTGGAGAATGGTGTGAATCCTCCGTTATATATCTATCAGTATGCGTAGGCTTTCTATATACACTAAATGACAAAACATTGTTTTCCCTAAACACATTCACATCTAAAAAAGGTAAGTTGCAGTCTTTTTCAATTTCCTTAGTGAACTTTATCGTGGAGTGAAATCCATTGATAGCGTCACAAAATTGATCAAGATTTTCGTTTTTATCAAATACGCAAAAATATCATCCACAAAACGAACCCATACTAGCGGAAAGTACTTCATTGAATTTTTAGCATTTATTTCAAATGAGCTCATAAAAAAGTTAGCAATAAAACTGGACAAAGGGTTTCCCATCGCGGTACCTTCTGTCTCGCCTTGTCTGTGGACATATTCTTCTGTAGCAACAGACCAAAGGTACTAACATTAGTATACAGTATATATTATGATAAACATAACACTAATATAATGTTAAGAATTTCCCGGCGTCAGTAGTCACTTATCGCATTTTAAAAAACGACGGCCGTTTCGGCTACTAAGCCATTCTCAAGTTATTGGCGAACATCCTCCGTAACAAAAACACGTTCACACAGTGCGAGACAATTGCCCCACCGGACATAGTTTTATTAAATGTGTTTTTGTGTAATAATTTATTTAATGTTTTCGGACATGTTTTTGTTAAGATCAGCTTTAGATTTTTTAGGTTGTGCTTAGTTTTTTTGTGACTTTTTATTACTATTCAAGTTGTCAAGATAAGTATATGAAAGTTAGAGAAAAATTATGTTTAGTGAAGTGCTTAGGTCCGACATAGATCATAATAATGATACTGTTACAGGGGGAAGCTAACCAAGATATACGGGAAACATATTATATACATTTATAGGTAATTAGAAGGAAATTTATGTTCATGTAATTTTGTATTGTAGATATTTTATGTATTCTATTACAGAACCAAATGCTTTAATTTTACCAATATGTCCGCTTATGAGTATAAACTATATTACTCAGGTAAGCAATTTTTTAATCACTAGTAATTTTTTCACATGTACATAAATAACCAAGTAACAAAAATACATGCAGTATTTTTTTTTCTTATTCAAAAACATTAAAAAAGTAGAAAAAATGTTAAAAAAGTGTAAATTTGATAAAAAAAAACACAGTGAAAAATATTGTAATAATTTTTAGAATTTGTTAGGAACAAATAGCTTAAAATTCACTACCTAGCTTTTATGTTTAAAACCATTGAAAAGTTATGCCAATTTTAACATATTATATGCTTGCATAAACCATAAAATAGACTATGTGGTATTCTGTTGCTATTCTAGTATTTATGTACCAATTTCTACAGGGTTATGACTAAAAAAGGTTTTGTTCTCAGATATAAAAAAAAATCAGAATATTGTGATATGTAGGTAACGTATTTTCGAAAATGTTGTGAGAAACCTCCTATATTTACAAAAAATATTGGAGCTAAACGTTTTGGGAAAAATTGGTGTTAGAGGTACTGATATGCTTCACAGGTAAACTATACAGCTGATTAAAAAAAAGTACCTCCTTCTATTGCCCTCAATTAGCAGTGTATAATTTATTAAAGCCACGGATATATTGAGTACGTAACCTGTTAGCTGTTTTTAATCCATGTTGTAAAATTTGCTCGATATTTTAGTACTCTTGGCGTGCGAGGTTTGCACTTTACTGGTTTATTTAAAAAAGGGTAAAAACTTAAACTCTCACTTATTATTTAGTTTATATTACTTAATAAAATATAATTATTTTGTCAATAATTTTAAATATTAATTCGCTATCTTTATCGGTCCATTACGTCGTTATTTTTCAACCAATTTGTACAAATGAAGTGTCATTTTAACGTTTTACTCCTTGCAGATTTATGTGGGAGAATTTTTGTCTAGAAACTCACCCTTAGTTTAAGAAAGAGCCATTCAACGTACGCTCATAACATATATATCAATTTGAAGCTTAAACCTTACCTTACTCCATAAAAATGTATATTGTGTCATTTCATTACTTTAAATGTGTTAATACAAAAAGTAATTGCCTTCAAACCGATGTAAGAGTTTTATAGTCATTTTTATTTACGCTTATGGCAAATACAGCTGATTTTGAACAGGTGATTTATTATTATTGAAATCTCATTAGAAGCTTTCAGTAATTGAACAGGTGGTCAGCTAATCAAGGTTTTTACTCACTTTTCTGTACTGTAAAAAACAAATGTATACATTTCGCGTTATATCTAGAAGTTTGACCTACGTCAGGAGAGTGTGCTAAAGTGAGCCTTATTGCTCGTGTATGACAACATCTCGACCTATTGGTTGAGTACTAGGCAATTAAAAACATTATCTGGGTAGCTACATACTAGTAATTCTGTTAATAGTATTTTATGAATAGGAGCTGATGATTATAAAAAAATATGAAATATGATGAAAAATATTAGAGCTATCAGAACATTTGTATAGTACTGTTTCTTAATTTAAATACAGTAGAACCTCGATAGTTCAAGCTAATTGGGGCTGACTGTACCTTGAACTATACAAAACTCGGAATACGCGGAGAAATGGAGAAAAAAATCATAATATATTTTCTACTCTTTTGATTTACAATCAAATGCTTTAAATACCTGGAAAGTGGTTCAGTTAAGCCTGCAACATTACACAACCAACATTACTGTACAACACTACACACTTAAATTAAAAAAAATTTAACGTTTTTTGCTTCAAAGTAGAGCCATGATTTTGAGTTGCAATGTCACGTCATCGCCTCAGAAACAAGGTGTTGGTCGGCGTCACCTCGGCTCGTTCGACATAACGCGTGCTTCAGCCAGAGCTGCCAAACTCTCCGTGTGCGTCTGAGTCATCATTAGTACTGTAGTCTCTGCTGGCATTTCCTCTTAACCAAGTGAACACAAGCCACCCACTTCGACCCACTGGCACTTTCAAACGTCTTTCAAACGGGGTGGCGGGGTAATACAGTAATTTTCAAGGCATGTTACAATCGATGTTTTAAAAACTTTAATATATTGAAAAAGCAGTTTTTTTAAATTTTCCCAACAAAACTTGAAATGATCCACAGACGATTTTCGTAGTTGAACTTGGTTGACGAGCTTATAGTTAAAATGGAATGTACTCGATCTTTCTGTGACAGTTTGATATTATAGTGTACTAAAACTTATATAGACTTGTATCTTATGATCATGCATGACAGGACTTACTCATAATAGTCTATATAACCCAAAAATAGTTGAATTGGGCCTCATTTTGATGTCACATAAGTGGATAACTACTAAAAAAACTTTAGTAATAAATAGTTCAACAATAACTAAATCTTACTTTTATTCTGGTTTAAATTAATTAGAAATCACTCTCTGTTTAACGTCTTTATGTTCCACTTATAAAGTAAATATGGTACTCACTATAAACAGTTTTCATCATATAAAGTCATTGCATTTCTGTAGGAGTGAGAGACGGAAGATTTTAAAGTTGTTTCAATTGATTCAACGACAACAAAAATATTACTTTTAAAGTACTACATATATGTACCAAAAAATATATTATATAATACATATAATTTCTTTATGACCCAACTATATATATAAATATATTACGTATTGTTTATTTTATAGATATAAATACGTAAATATTGACTTATATAAAGAGTTATAGCAGTGAAATAATAAAAAATAACGATAGGTAAGTTTTTCTGCCAAATCTCCTAATTTACACGAAACGTTAAAATTGCTCCATCTTTTGAATGGTTGAAGATAATATTGTAAAGTATCATAAATACCTGAAGGAAATTTATTGCTCTACAACTTCCTTCTTTATAACTTTTTCGTAGGACTTAAGGCTGAAAAAGGACTTTTAGCTAGCCAAATAAGGCAAAAACGCGAGGAAACATTTATTTTTGAAAAATAATCGAATTTTGATATTTTAGAAACTATGCGAGATAGTGAAAAAATGAATAGAATAAATCTTTTAGCACATTTTGTGAGCTTTAATTTATTATAGTATGGTCTTATCGCTAAGACGCATAGTTTTTGAAATGTAAGTGAAAACCCAAAAAAAAACCTCGCTCACCTGCTAGGAGTGGGGACTTTTCGTTTCGTATGTTAACCTCCTAACTAGTCCAAACAATGTCCCAAAGTTAAAACAATTGTGTTCCTTCCATTTCCCTCTACACCTCTCTTTTGAGCATTCATTGACTAGACTGTCTGTATTGTTTCAGATTATTGGATCTGTAGTGACATACGTCATTATCCTTGTTCAGTTCAACATGAGCCTCCAAAGTAAATCGTCAAATCCACCTCAACATATTATGCCTAATAACTGTACTGTAGGCCTACATCAAGGATGAACTGTTAAAGTCACATCCTGCTATCCTATATAACTAATTTACTCTAGTGTGAATACGACTAGACGTATTGTATGCATTTTGTAGTTCTTGACACCCGGCCGCTATAACTTTGTCGTTTGTATGTAGACAACCACCTGTTTACCAAACCAAATAATTGGTTTCAATATTTTAAACCTGTTTAGGCCCAATGCAAGGTAAGTTTAAATCCCTGCTGACTACAAACAAAATGTATTTTCCTACAGCTACTTAACAAAGTGCATTTTTGCACACTCACCACAGTGCGCAAACTAAACTACATGTGTTCAGCGTCAAGTAATTTGTACCTCTTTGTTTTAATTTTCGCACGCAGCTGTTTACTTTGCACCCTAGTGCGAAAAGTAAACATATGATGTAATATGTTCTGATTATTTTGATTGTTGTGGGACTAACCTCTGTAAACAGATCTTTTAAAATCTAAAACACTAATTTAAAATAAAGCTGTAGGGAAAATGTTGTGTGTAGGTGCAAAGTGCACTTTTTCTCCATCAATAAACTTTAACACCCTCGACTACGCCTTAGGCTTCAAATGTTTATCTCTTACGACAAACTCAACTTTGCACCCTAGATACACAAATAACTATTACATACTAGGTGTTAAACCATCCGTGCAGGACGTTTAACCGACGGAAACCTCACTATTTCGTATCTAAAGAATCTAGGATATTAGCCATTGCACTTTTATGATGAGACCTAAGGTCGGCAGTAGCCAATCAGCACCGATCACGGTCCGCAGAAAACGTTTTAGAAGTCCAATTTAAAAGTGCGTAAAAATAAACGTTCTTAAAGCTGTTGGGATGGTTATTGTCGGCAAACAAAATGTACATTAACAACTCAAGAAGCTCAGTTTATGTACATTTTCAAGATAGGCCTACTGGCTAAGAATTTCGTTCTCAAGGTAAGAAATAGTTATACCGGGCTGCACTAGTTCAACGATTTTCAATATACATACTTTAAACTCGTTATAGAATTTAAAATTATGTTTTTAACTGTGTAGAGTTTGAATACGATACCTTGAAAATTTATGAATCAAACAGAAGTTCTTCACGGAAAATTACCATGTCCGTCCATACGTATAACAGTTCAATTGGACGTATAACTTGGACAATTTGTAATATATCTAAGTAAAACTTGGTATAGCAAGTAAAAAGCGTACTTTTAACTTACCAAGACTCAAGTTGGTCAAATAAAAATTGGATAGACTTATCGACGAGCCTCACAATTTTTTGCTTACCGAACGCTGCAGCGAATTTCAATCTGTTCCAGTTTCGTCAATTTTTGGAATATCAACATCAAATTTGTTTTACAAGTCAGATACACTAGCATAAATATTCTGAGTAAGTATGTACTATTTTTTCCATGTACTTTGTAAAAGCGAGTCTTCTATTTAACCTATCTCGTTTTAATTCCAACAACTTCTGATTCAGCGATATTTTCGACATTTTTTAACATATTTATCATTTTTTAAATCGGTACAGAAGTTAAAAACAGATTTTTTTGCTATACCTATTTTAAAAACGATATTTAAAAAATTGACTTATCTGCAGCCGCTCAAAGTGACTTGTGTTTTAAAAAGTAAAGAAGGAAAAAAGGTGTATACTCTTTGATCTTGGTTGACTCTATATATTTAACTTATAAAAAAGCTTAGGCTGATATTTTTTGTAACACAAATACATTGTTGTTAATACTTTTTAACATAATTTATGTAAACAAATGTTTTCAGCAAAACAATTTTGTAAAATGCTCGTTAAAATAGGCACTTAAAAAAAACTGTTTTTATTGAATACAAAATTAAGGGGGGAGGGGAGCACACAAAAAAAATTGTTTAACTTTTTTCTACTTTTTGAGACGACAATTTAAGAAATAACCGTAAAAATCGGTTAACCTGCACCGGGTTCCCACCCTAACCCTACAATGCATAATGTTGCCTTTTTTATACACATTGTTCACAAAGCAGTATATGCTTAATGATTGTAATAATTTCTACAGCATGCCTCCTGGATTACACTGTTAGTTATCATATGTTCATTTCAAAAATGAGTGTTGGCACCCCTGACTGTATTAATAATCATCTGTTTTGCAGCTTGTCCTACTACGACAACAAATGCAGTTTTGAACATTTTTCTAAGCTTATATTTTCCTTTGCTAACTGTTTTTGTTCAAGTGAAAATTATTTTTTATTTGTGGATATATTAATAATTAATTATATGTATCAGTGTTACTCAATTTGTTCAATTACTAATTATATTATAAGAAAATGTAATGTATAATTTTGTATACATCATGCATTGACATTGTATTTGTGAGTTGAGGTTATGGACATTGTAAGTATGCATTGTGGATGTGAATAACTTTGATTTTAGTGTTGTAATTTTACAAAATTCATAACAATGGAGAAATATCTTTTATCTGATAGTGGTGTGTATAAAGAATTGAATGAAAATGAACTATTTAACTTCGACATAAGTGAAAATGAGTTGTTTAGTGAGAGTGAGGAAGATGAGCCTACTTATAATGAAAACATTTTATTTGATGATCTTGATTTGCAAGGTGAGCTTGATGATTTAATTGACAATGATGTTATAGATGACTTAGAAGATAATAATGATATAGGCCTAATGGAAAATGTTCTAAAAGATAAAACAGAAAATAATCATGAAAGGGAAATAGCAGGAACATCCAGTTCCGATCAACAAAAACATCCTATAAAAGCTAAAGATCATCTAATCTTTTATGGAAAACATCGAATCTATCTCATTTTATTGATGACAAATACATTGCAAACGATGGTTTGCCTAGTGACATTCTAGAATTAGACACACCTTTACAGTATTTCTTGTATTTTTTTACGAATGATTTAATTGATCATATTGCTGAACAAACCACCCTATATTCTATACAGAACGACCCATCCAAACCATTCATCGTCACTTCTAAAGATATAAAAAAATAAATTGGAATTTGTTTACTAACTAGTGTCATGACTGCTAAAAATGTTCGACTGTATTGGCACAAACTTGTTGGCCTTCCTGTTATATTTGAAACAATGTCTACAAATAACTTCGAAAAAATTAGAAAATGTTTACATTTTAACAACAACAATTTACTTATTCCACGAGGTCAACATGGTCATGATGAGTTACATAAAATTAGGCCAGTTTTTGAGACACTCAGAAAAAGATTTACTACAGTGCCTATAGAGGAACGAGTTGCAATTGATGAACAGATTTGCTCTAGTAAAGCAAGACATCATTTAAAGCAATACATGCCTAACAAGCCCAATAAATGGGGCTTTAAATTGTTTGTACTTTCAGGGATGACTGGCTTTGCTTATGACATGGAAATCTATACAGGACAAGAAAACTTATTTGATAACAGACTGCCCAATGAACCTGATCTTGGCGCATCAAGTAATGTTGTTGTACGGTTATCGAGAAACATTCCCAACAATCAATATCATAAAGTATTTTTTGACAACTACTATACATCTGTTCAGCTACTAAACTATCTTCAGGACCGAGGTATATATTCTATTGGTACAGTACGCCAAAACAGAGTGCTCAATTCAAAGCTTCCTGGTAAAAAAGAAGCAGAGAAAATGAAACGAGGGGATTGTCTTCAATATAGTGCGTCTCTTGAGAAAGGTTGTCTCTTTAATGTTATGTGGAAAGATAATAGTAGTCACAACTCTGTCTACGTATGCTGGTAAAGATCCTGTTACCCAGGTTCAGAGATACAGCCGTAAAGAGAAGAAATACGAAGTGATCGATTGTCCATTTGTTATAAAAGAGTATAATAAGCATATGGGGGGTGTCGACCTTCTGGATAGTCTCATTGGAAGGTATAAGATTATTCAAAGAAGTAAAAAATGGTACATGAGGCTATTTTATCACTTAATTGATCTTAGTGTAATAAACAGTTGGCTTCTTTATAGAAAAGTTCAACAATTTAAGCCATCCGATACAAGTATCCGTCAACATCAACTGTATGAATTTAGAATTGAAGTAGCAGAAGGATTATGTAGGATGGGAAGAAATACTACACCTAAAAGAGGTAGACCAAGTAGTGCAGATGTGGAGATTGGAAAGAAGAAAATGAGAGCGACCAATATACCATGCAGAGATGTTCGGATGGATGGAACGGATCACTGGCCAACGGTCATGGAAAAAAAACAACGCTGCAAAATGCCAGAGTGTAAAAGTTTTTCGGTAATCATGTGTGAAAAGTGTAAAACTTGTTTATGTTTAAAAAAAGATAAAAACTGCTTCAAAGATTTTCATTTGTAAAACTAAAAAATTGAACTTATAAGAACTTTTAAAGAAATAATAAATGTTTTAAAAAAACTTTTAAACATGTTTTTGTTTGTCTAAAAATAGAATAATGTATTATTTTTTACAAGTGGAAGAAAATAATTGTAACATTCACAATATAATATTCATCGTGGAATTGATAAAATCTCAATTTATTTTGATAACCACAAAACTAGTGTTTGTAAAAAAAAATGAACTCAATGCATAATGTATAATTTTGGAACATTTTTTGGGGGGGTTATTTTGGAGGATAATTTTATAAACAATATTTTTTTAAATATTTTTCCCTTTATTATATTCATTGACAGAGTGCATATACTTTTTTAGACTCAAATATAAAAATTCATGCAATGTAGGGCTAATGTCTATTTTTACTGTACAATTAGTAACTGTCTTTGATTTGATTGTAGGTTGACTCAGCTTGACATAATAATGATTAATGCAATCCGCTTGATAATTTTTAAATATTAAATTTTCTTCATTGTGTGCATATCGAATGACTCCTGCTCACTTATTGGTTTAAGTTCATGTGGGCTAAATTTGTTTCTCAGTAAAAATATACAAAGTATTGCAAATTAATTATGCATTTAATTGAATAACAATTTTGTAGAAATGGAGGACAAATTAAAAATGAATTTGGAAAATTTTATTCTTCTGTATTGAGAAATATTCAGTGCGTAACATGTCTGCAGTTATTACACTCTAAGCAGTAAGTTAAAAAATTTTAATTTCTAGAATTATCAGATAGTTTTGTTACTTATCAATTAGTCATTTATTAGAAAATGCATCAACATTTATTTGTTACAAAATATTTACTTATATGTTATTATATTTTCCCCCTACCTTTCTTTATTACCATGAGATGAACTTACTGCGACAAACACTTATTTTGTGTATGCAAGCAACGATTTGACGGTAAAATATCGCACAGTATTTTGCCGTAGATAAAACAAATATGGAAACTTTATGGAACTTCAATGTTGCAAATTCACTCGACACCTACACTTTGCAGTGGTTTAAACCCATCTCACAAAGCAGCAGACAAGTGGCTGCAACTAAACCTGGTCGAGGCTATAAAACAATCAAGCCGACTTTAAACATATTAAATCTAATTGCCATGAGCAGATTGAATTGGTTGATAAAATGTAAAGAAAGATCAAATCAGAATAGTATTAAATGAAATCACAAATTTTTACCTAAATGATAAAGGACGATGCTACTTTTACTGAATATTTTAGTAGCCGTGAGAGTATGAGAAACTGTAAATTGTATAAAGTAAATAAAATATAATAGAGAATAGAAATAAGTTACATGTACTAGCTTTAAGAATTGTACTAATTAAGAATATTCACGGTACTATCATGAATAGAAGTATTGTAAACAAAAACATGTTTTAAACTAAAGCCTTGTTAACATCTAGTAAGCAATAATAATTTCACCTTTTTGTTTCCGTCTTGTGACTTCGTCTGCGTTTCTTATATATGAAGCGTTTCAAAAACTATGTTTCATCATCAGATTAATAAATTAACAGTTCGCATCACAAAAACACAACAACATGCA
>JAGFPH010003881.1:0-45900 GCA_018207615.1 Philaenus spumarius | reverse complement strand
CTGTTAATTTATTAATCTGATGATGAAATATAGTTTTTGAAACGCGTCATATATAAGAAACGCAGACGAAATCACAAGACGGAAACAAAAAGGTACAAATATTATTATCAATAATGACTTGGATACTCATACAATGATTTTAAAATATAGTAAACATTAAAAAAACAACAACAACAATTAAATAGTACGCTTTTCAATTGAATAAGTAAAACCAATAACTATTAAATTTTAAACTAAATAACATCACTTGCAAAAGTAAACAATAACTTCTAGATCTGATCTCTAAAAAAAATTTTGTAAACATTTAAAGATACCTAGGCTAAGTAGGCGTAGTAAGGACAATGACTCAACAGTAAGGAGTGTAAGTCAACATTCGGACTTAGTAGTAATTCCCAAGTGACGTCCTTGGGGAACTACATATTCTAACAACAGCGTTTTATAATAATTCGATATCTCAGAAGGATGCCCTGATCAAGGTAACATTTCATTTTGAAAAAGTAACTAGAACTTTACCTATTACCATTGAAGAAACCAGTGTTCTTTCTTCAATGCTATTACCAAGAAATAACCTCCACAAACAATAATCTGACCTACTAGCGTTATTAGTCCTAATCTCCACTACAAACTTTATGCTGACCACAACAATACCTAGCCAGCGGATGCAATATCGTAATCAGCCATTCCACAAACATTGAGTTCAGTAAACAAAAGCTAAGCCTACTACAATAAAAATAAACATCATCGCAATTAACTTCAAACAATTTTAAACATACAAATTAACAACATCACAGCATAAATTCAAGAAGATTTTCAACATACAAATTAATACTATTGCACAACTTCAAGTCACAAGTCAGTAGACATATGTTTAACATTAAATTGTTGGTACAATTTCATATAGGATGTGGGAGTGTGGGAGTTTAAGTATTGGTAAGTAAACACCAATACGTAAAACACCAATACCCAATGTATTTAACATTTTAACATCAGCAACAACAAAATAATTATAATAATATATTATAAAATAAAATTGAAATACATTCATAATAAATGAACCTATAGAAACAGGCCAGACTAGCTTTGTGAGTAATATTATTTCAACAGAAAGTTACAGTGGATGTACCAGCTTGAATTAGTTAAAACATAAAAAACAACTATGCATTATTTGTGTGAATCAACGATTGCAGGCATACGATAAATATTAAATTTAAAACTACCAAATGTGTAAAACTGGAAGGCCAATCAGAACAAGATAAAATTCAGATAGTCCAAATCAAAGAAGAATAAACAAGCATGAAACTGTGTGGTGGGGAAATTTTAGAAAATACACGAGGTCTGTCAACACCTAGACCAAACCTTTCAAGATGCATCAGTTTTATTTTACATTAATCGTTTAATAAAGTAACTTTATTGTCAGTAACAAAAGATAAATCATCCAACTAAAATATAATCATCAAACAAATGTTTCAATCAAGCTAAATACATCAAATGGATCCAGGAACCATCAAAACCAAGGAATAGAGTGCAGTAGTGAAGTGTAAAATAAATTAATCAATCCATGAAAGTGCCGTGTGTGTTAGTGATTAAATACCAAATTATGTAGGTAGATGTAAAATTTCAATTGATTGTTAAGACAGATCTCGAGGGTTAAATTTAAATAGCAAACGAAATCATATTCAGAGCATTATATCAGAAATAACATTAAAATAAATCAAACATAAGATAAATAAAGAATCATTCATTAATAAATAATTGTATTGGGACACCGAAGCAACTAAATATCATTTATATAATTAATTGTATAAATAATATATAATAAGTTTTACAATGTCAAGCGAGTGATTAATTCAAATAATGATTAATTGAAAGAAGAGGTGTCAGATTTTAAATTAACACTTTTAGTATTAGTAATAATTAGAAGTAATTTAAAATTCAATAATTAAAATAAGACACATAGTTTAAAGGTTAGGAGAGCGACATATTATATGACTAGCACCGCCCTCCTTAGGCGGATGCAAACTTTCATTGTAAACTTTCGTTTTATTACTTTTGGAACTATAAATTGAGTAAAAATTAATTGTATCAGATTTATATGTAGCTAAAAATTGTGAAAAATAATTATTGTAGGAACTGTTTTTAGAAATTTTCAGAATATATTTAACCATTTTGTGAAAACGTCTCTGTACTTATTTCTACCTAGTTCTTTGGAGTACGTCACATGCCAAGCTAATATTTGATGCGTAAGTCGAATCTGATGCGCACCAAAACTTGAAAACATTACAATTCAGAATAACAATTACAAATTCAAAACTCCTTACATGGTGAAAACACCTTGAAAACAAAATAACCTTACAAAATCTTACAAGGAATAGAAATCCTTGAAAAGTCTAGTGCTGCGTTAAAACTTCCTTACAACTTTTCGAGATTTTTACGCTTTAAAGAAGCTTATTTATCAATGATGCACCTGATGAGGAAACTTCACTGTGGTGTCTTACACAATTATCACAAGCTTGCTTAATGACATTTGTCAAAATTTTGGGCATGGCCTCTCTTGCATTAAAAAAAGAGTAAAACACATCTAAACTCACAACAAATAAAATATGGCACGATTATTTTTTTTATATGAAACGTATAAAAACAACGTTCGTCACATCAAATTAAACTTATCGTTATCTTTATCATCATTTTCTTCACATTAATGTATCTGCAATTAGGTTTATAAGCCAAAACCATATCTACAAACCCCCTTTGGACTGTGACTCTTTCTAAATACATATTTTTCTATTAGGGCCTCCTTTATTACGATTAATTAACTTTTTTAAATTTACAAGAATATAGTAGGCTACTAATTATATAACCTCTCTAATAGAGATTATCAAAACAGTGATAATGTTCTGTTGGCACCACTATTTCACTAAACAAGCTCATAAAATGTTAATATTTTTATAGGGAGGCGAGAACTGTAACTTCATTAACTTTTTTGTTCATGTAGTGGAAACATGGCTTTATTCGTATCATCTTTATTCTGAATTTATTCAGTTACTAAAGACTGAGAAATCAACGAAGAAAGAAATATATACATTCCTTTAATGAACATAATATTTACATTCGTTTGTACGAACTAGAGTTTTAAACTTTCATCCATAATTTATAAAAAAACTAGCTGACCCGTACGGCGTTGCCCGTGGTTGTTAGTATTTTCAGTCTTTTTGACGTAATTGTATTCTTTTTAAGTGTTCGTTGATACCCGTGCGTATCCTACTGTGGTCATGAAAAAAAGGTTGCGCTATTTAGGAAAACACTGAAAATTGTATTCCTGTAAACTACTATCTAACATGAAAAAGCTTTAAATATATTGTTTTAATTTATAGTTTTTACTAATTTTGACTTTCACTTAATTTCATTGACAATGTTGCGAGCACCTACAGCCTAAAAGGAAACTACGTACCAAATTTCATTCTAATTCGTTCTTATAGGGATTTTTAGTAAATTTGACCCCCTCCCAAACCGCCCTAAAATTTCGAATTTCTTTTAACCCTTTCTCAGCGAGGGTTTAAATTAGCTGGGGGTCATAGAAAATATATTTGAATCGCTTTGTAACATCCGCGTTAATTTAGGATGTAACAAACTGGTTCAAATAGAGTTTGTAATTTTAAATGTATAGGCCTAATTAGTATAAGATATTGTTTAGTATTTAAATATACAATTATATATCAAAATAAAGCTACGAATGTGATATTTTAATGGCATTTAGTTTAATTCAGATTGTTTGTTTAGTTTTCAATATAATATGTTTAAACTCGTGTAGGTTTATGGTTATGCATGGTGTCAAATAATTTGTTTGATATTATTATTATTGATAGCGAAAATATGTTTTGAAAAGTATTAAAAACTTCATAGTTATGATATATTTTATATAAACAATATTTTAAGCAGCATATCTCTAAGTACGCCTATATAGATATTTAATAACCAATGTTTGAGTTGAATTATAATTCTGTAAGCATTTTTATTTGTGTTTGTTTATAGTTTTTCAATCTAACCTTAAAAAGCTGTTGGTTTTGAAGAGTATTAAAGTGATTATAAATTTGCTAATAATATAAAATAAGTAATGTTGCTATGGTAATACATGTAAACAAACATAAGCTTTTTATACGAACAGCTGTTTTTGTGAGCTATGGTTTTGAGTTCATACAATAAATGCTGTTCAGTTTCTTCCAAATTTGAAACTTTTTCGGGAAACTTTTCAAACTTTTCTTTACGTATAAACCTTCTATGAACTACTACAAACATTTTAAGACCAAAAATAGCCAAATCGGTCCAGCCGTTCTCGAGTTTTAGCGAGACTAACAAACAGCAATTCATTTTTATATATATAGATATGAATTTAATCGTTCCATATTTCCGAGTAGCATTGAATAGTTATTTAATGAAAACGGAAAGGTTTCACTCGTATTTAAGTTTTAAATTAAATTTGTCTCTTGCAAGTTGTAAAGGATATGATGGTGTACCTACTTCCCAATAAAATAACCAGTTCAGTTATTAGATGTCCTTTGATAAAAATCAAGTATTGAAATGTAACATCCAAAATGCAGTACCTAGTTTTATTATGTACAACAAACATTTTCTTCAATAATTATAGAAATCTTCATGGCTATCGTTTTATATTATGTGAGTGTTTGTAACGATTTAAGTGAAAAACAATTACCTGTTTTTGATGCAACTTTACCTAACATTTGAAATAGACTAACAGCAATTTCTATTTACTGTCTAATTTTAGCAAGTGAGCTGTTTTATCAATTGCTTGGATATATTCTTAACTGGAAAGGCATCAAACACGACAAGTTTATAACGCTGACAGAAAACATAACTGTGAGTTCTGAGAGAATCCATTGTCGCAATACATTGCTGTTTCTCTTCCATCAAAGTCGCATGTAAACAATCATTTGCAAGCTTTATTTATAAACTTTCATATCTAAGGTTTGTCTGTAATATTTTCTTTCGATTTTATTTTTAAATTACAGTTAAGAAGTTATTTGAACCACTGATTTAAACAAATTGTTAAAATTAATTGTGTTTGTACCCAAGTCGCTAATGATTAAAAGGATATAATTATGTCCGTATGTGTTACTTTTTGTAAGCAGTTCACTTACATTACATACGTTTTTGGTTGATGCGTTTCAGAACTCACTCCATCTACATATTATAGCTCTGTTGAGGTCATTAAATATATTTAAATGAATGACAGTACAACATAACAAAACCAAATACATGCGTGCACACCATCGAATTCTTTTAACTACTGAGCTTTTTTTAACCTCTCCATTGCTGAGAAACTGTGGTAGACAAACAGGAGCCGAACTTTCAAAAGTAAAAATAGAACCGTATGAATGTATTGCTTCTCAAACCTTACATTTAGAAAATTGTTTTTATTTTCTTATTTTGTTTTTCGTCAACTCTGTCTAAATCCTCATGAGTTCTAACTTGTATATATATTCTTTTACATGACGCGTTTCGACGTATTTTATAAGTCATTATCAAATGTTACACATTAAATAAATTTACAAAATTAACCCAACACAAGTTCGGAAATGTTTAATAATAATAAATAAATACGCTGAGTGGTCTATGATCTTTTCGACGAAGTTCGATGTCCAATTTTTGTTCGATCGGATTAATTTTGCAAGACAGCGCTAACCGTTAGCATGTTGAGAAAATAACGCCTACATTTTAAACAGGCATTTCTTGCTATCATGTACACTTCACTGATTGTACACACAGATTTAGCTCTAGACAGGTTGTATAATCCTCAGTGCAGTCCAATGCATTAGTAGGGAAAAGACCAGAGTCGGTGGAAGAAAGAAGTACTGCAAACACTTTTCAGTTAAGCAAATATATTAAAAACGAAAGTTTTGTTCCATTTAAATAAATTAATATTACAAAATATAAAGGTTAAAGGTAAAATCAAATAAAAACAAGTTAAACACGAAATTGTTCAAGAATAAAATCTAAAACAAGAAATATATTAAAAAGTGTTTCAAGCCAAGTGACAAGTGTAAAAGATTTAAAAGTATTGAACTTGGAAGGAGCTATAATATTAATATCTTATTAATTACACAAACAACCACGCGTGCTAGCACAAGTCATTAAAAAAATATATAAAAAAGTTAGTTCTTAAATAGTAATAACATTTATAAAAGTGAATTCATACATGCCAAGGAGTTTAATATTTAAGAGGTCAGCCCTTGTCTCATTTTGAAATTGTATTGTTAGTGGTTGTGGTGAGGAATGTATTTTGAGTATTAACAGATTACTGTGTTTAGTATAACTTGTCTTAGCATAGTTATAAGAAAAATAACAATACAAAATTAATTGTGAATTAATATATAGTTGAACCATATGTTTATTTGACATCTATCAAAGGAGATGCTGAAATAACTAGCACACTAAATTTCTCTTATATTGTATAATGGTGAAGACCCCAGAATTTAAGATAATTAACATACAATATAATTGTATTTACCAATTGCAATAACTAATTTAACGAAAATAATCATAAATAAACATAATTTTTGTGGAACAAAAGAATAATCTATCAAGATGTGAATAATCCCAATAGGACTGAATTTACATATTTGAGTTAAAATTAAACAAGTATTAAATCATTCAAAATTGTTGGAAATTTTATTGTAAAGTTGATGTTTTGTTATATTCTATTTGATATTAAAAAAGTTGTTTAGTGCATAAATACAAATCATATAGCTTAAGGAAAACGATCTTCGACTTTCAATTATTTACAGAATGAGTTTCTTCGGAACTGAAAGTAATAAGCGATGTAATCAATATAACAGTTTTGTCACAACCCTTTTATTGATTCATCCAGGCTCAGAATGAAACATCCTGAATTATAATGTCCTTAGGGAATGTAAACACAAGCGTGGCGTTGAAAGAGTCGAAAACCACATTGAGGAAACCTGCTGCAATAAATAAAGGCAAGTTTTATTTTCTCTTATTCACAAATAACTCACCAATTTCATTTGTTAAATAATATTCACCCAATCCATGAACAGATTAACACATACAATAAAAAAATGTAATGAAAAAGTAAATATATATACATACAGGGTGTTTGAAAAATAAAAAAAATAGGCGATAAGATGGTGTACACCAACCGGCTCAATCCGTGTCGCACTATAAATTATGTGTTGTGTACTTTTTGTTATTAATGTGTTTGTGTTATTGTGTGTATATGACGACCTGAATCGTGATTAATATATCATGTACTTGATAATGAGATTACGGTCTCGAAACGCGTCATAAGTAGGACGACTCAAGAAGTCACAAGATGGACTAATAACCAGGTAAAATACTTATAGTAATTTCCTGTATTTATTTCATTTTATAAAGTGACTTGGATACCAAAATCATGAAACTAAAATTTAAAAGATTCCTTTTAAAATGTGATTACAAAATACTAATTGTAATTAACGATCTAAACTATGTTAATTAACATGATTTGAGCAATGAAATAACTTTGAAAAAATAAGAAACTTCGGACTGAAAAACAAGTTTTTAAGACAACAAAAAATATAAGATGATTTATTTTTTTAATAATTTATATTCAAAAGAGTTATTAACAAAAATAAAAGACTAAGAAGTAGACAATAACTTATTACAAGTAAAAATCACTTTTACACTAAATCAGCTGTAAGAAACTATAATAACTACTAAATATTCTACAATAAATGCCCAAATTGCTTTCCATTTACTGTTTACAGTGCGTCAATCTAACGTAATATCCGTTTACTACATCTTGAAAATTGGATTATTAATGCAAATCTATTCTGCAGGCTCCCGTATATTGTGTGCGTAGCACGAAGTATATCAGGTACCACATGCTACATATTTTCTGTTCAACAGAACTCAATAGCAACATTTCAAAATCTTGGTGCAACAAAATTTTAAATATCACTAGAGCAGTATTTGTTTGTAAAGAAGTTGTAAACGAAACCTTTAAGTATAATATTGACAAACCCTGAGGCAGTGTAGTTGATAGGTTGTCGTGAAACACTTTGTTTTGTGTAAACATGCATATCCACATGGTAATTGCTTGTGGTACAGTTGTGTTTGTGGCAATCAAAAGTAGATTTTTTAAGTAAAACTTCTTTAGGCAGGGGGGAAATAAAAATGTCGTTACGACTTTACGCGTTAAAAATGCATTGGTGTGTTCGTCTAAGTATCTGCCAGTGTTTAATAGTACCAAAATGAGCTAACGTACAATCAAGGACAGATACAACGGAAGGTATTTGGGCAATGAAAAACCGTTGCTGATATATGTAGAAAAGTTCGTAGTTCTTTGGGGCAAATATTTTGGGGTCAACATTTGGAAAATACCGTGGGGGTATTATCTTATATGTTTTAGGTATGAAAAACGATTTTGATAGTTAAATAGTCGTAGCACATTGTGATCATGATTGTTGGCCAACATTTTGAAAATAAAGTGTGGGGTATCGTCTTATATGTTTTTGGGTACGGGACACCCAATTTTGACAGTTAAAGAGTCGTAGCAAGTGGGGATCATGATTTTGAAAATACCTTGTAGGCTATTGTTTTATAAAGAAGTTTCATTTCTTCCGCGTGAAGACACTTCCCATTTTTTCTAATTTTAAAGTCAGTTTCTAAAGCTGGATTGTTCATATTTTTACAAAATTATTTTTATTCTGACATTTGCCATACTTTCTCGTTTATTTTCTTTAGGATTACAAATGTCCGAACAAATAATTCGTAAAATAGGAGGAGAATTATAAAATGGACACAACTTCCCACAAAAACGTTTAAGGCTAACAACAGACGAGACACCGGTGTACGGTACACTAGTGTACGGGACACTAAATGTACTATCAATTAAATGTGTTTTAACAGATGAGATACTGAGTAGCGCGCTACCAGCGAGAAGCTGGGACACCGGAAAGTGTCCCGTACACCGGTGTCTCGTCTGTTGTTAGCCTAATAGTCAAACGCGTTTTGAAATACAAGTCATCATCATCAGTGTCGAATACAGTTTAACTAAACAACTACACAAATTTAATTATATTGATTGTAATAATGTTTTATACCAACTATTTTAAAATATATATTTATTAAAAATTAACATTACATTATAATTATGTGTAAAGTATTATTTTTTCTTTTCCTCTGAATACATAATTATGTTTATTAAATTTAATGTTAAAATTTAATACTTGGTAATCTTTATAGGACGTATATATTATTAATAAAGTTCCAGTAATTTAATTTTATTGTTTTATAAATTTTTGTTGAGTAAGGTGATACCACTTAAATCACAACGTGGCCACAAACAATGCAAATGTTATCTGTGAGAACCAGTGTTAATTTTATTACTTATATATTGTTTCTTTCAAGTTTAGTTCAAGTTTAAATTTTCTATAGGAGTAGATTTATTATGATACACATGTGGATACAGATGTTTCATAAAACAAGTACCAGGGCATGAGTCCACGATACATGACCACAAACCTGTCCCAGTATCGTTTATGGGTTGTTGTGAAACATGTTTTGAGTAAACATACGAGTAGACATCCCTGAAGTGTTATTCCTTATGGAACAGCAATAGCAGAACCTATCAAAAGAAGTAAATAACCTTATAAGTTAAGACGTATTTGTTAGATAAGATCAGTTTGTAAATTAAAATTATTTAGAGAAATTATTGCAAAGGGACTTGTAAGTTAACAATAACTAATTTAGTATAAATGAGCCTTGCTTCTTAAAGCTGCAAGAAAACCTGCACGTTTGAATTAAAAGAAAAGATATAGAGATGAAAAGACTAATAAATCCTGACCAAAGCCTTACGGCAACATTCCGTAATTGTAACACACTTGCAGAGTTAAAGTTGTCCACTGGAATCTCACCTAATGCCATTAGGAAAATCTTTTTAGAGGTTTTCGATTTTGTTTTTGCCAAACAAGTAGAGATAATTATCACATATATTATTTCTCAAGGCCATTTTTTTGTCGGTACGCCATAACTTCCTTAATACATCATCAAATTACTTGAATGAGGCATCATTTTATAAAGCTTTCCTTAACCGCTACACCGGAAAAATATACAAAATACAATTATACGAAAAAATACAAAGAAAAAGAATCCGAAAGTAAAAGTGATGTAAGATCAAGTAAGTTGTAGGGATATTTTCCTGGCGTTGGCAACACTGATGATAACAATACCCAGCTGGAGAGCAGCCGATACGCCACTACATTGCTATTTTTAATTAATTGTAAGTGTGGTTGCACATCTATTCTTTACTTCAACCCTCACCTATGCCCATGACACACTAAATACGCACTATACGCACTATACGATACTAAATATACGGTGTGTACTTTAATTAAAAGGGATTTAAGTAAGTTAGAATGCGAATGCTTCGAACGGGTCAGCTAGTAAAACCTAATTCAACAACGAGTCATGCGCGAGCTTTTAAGAGGAAAATTGTTGTCAAAGTTGCAACAAGTAGTAGTAGATTTGTATGCAACACATTTATTTAATATCCAAATAAAGTATACAAGTATTAGGTTCATTTTTGTTAAAGTATTAAATCCGATGAACGTAAACGGTTGTTACAAGCTTGAATACAGATTTAGTGTTGACAGATGTTATTTGTAGAACGCTTGGTAAATTAATTTGAAAACATCAGCTATTTTAGGTTACGATGGTACTTAAATAGGAAAAACAGGGATAAGTAATAAACTACTGATTAATTTAATATTTAATTTCTCGGGCAATCTATTGGATGGAACAAGGAGCTAAGTACGATTGTGTTTTAAATTTGAAATAAATGTTTGATAATGGAGAGGAGGAAAATTTTAAATGTTAAATATGTTTAATGTTTAATATTTAAGTAAAATATTGCAAAAATATAGAAGAGGATATTACAAATTTATGGACAGACAGGGTAAAAAGTCTCAATTTCATAACATTTACTGTAGACTGAACTGGTCTCTGGGAATAATCGATAATATACAAGGGTTTTTATTATATTATTTATATTAGTCTAATATTTAAAGCAAAGAGTGCCTCGTTGCCTATTATTGCTAATCCAGATAGGGAGGAAAGGGAAAGATATTAATCTTTAAGGAAAGGGAAAGGGAAAGATCTCCGAACATTTCTCGGGAGGAAGAAACCAGTTTGTTAGCTTTCCGTATCCTATTAGTGAGACTTCAAGGTCTGCCCGTCTGGGTGCCGCCGTTGATTATTTCGACCATTTTCAAAGCTATTAATGTACAATTTGCCACTATATACAGAGTTAGGCAAAAATCTGGAATATATTCAATAACTCGAAAACCATTAAATAAAAGGAAAGATTTTTACTACATATTTGTCACTATAACAAATAGTTTGAGGAATTTTACTTGTTTTTGCGTGTTTGGGGGTTGGCCCACTTAGGAAGTCTTGATATATTTTTGTATGTAAGCCTAGAGCTAGTTATACCTCATTTTAAAGGTGTTTGTATAACACAATAGTCCAAACACGACCACAAATATGAAAATGTTGTTATTTAATTGTTTACAAAAATCAAAATAAAGTTTGAACCAAATTAAATATTTAATATCAAATCATAATACGATTAACTTTGTTTCAGTACATTATTTATAGCCTGCTAAACATATCAACTCAAACTTTAGGTTTAAGAAATTGTTGAATGTATAAAATCATATTGTAGCGTATACATTTTGAACATATGAACTCTCGATCTTTTTCTTTTTTCTTTTGGTTTCCAGTATGTTTGTTCTTATGTTATGCGCCTGAGAGTGTTACAAGTCTTTGATAAAACATGACACTCTTGATTGTAAGCTTTTACCAATAAAAGTTTGTATTTTCCCGCATAGGGCCAAGGTGTATTAATTATAATACATCCAAGCCTCTTCTTCACTCTAAGGAAAACTATTAGTGTTCTGTGTGATTTTAATAAAATTGGTCGGACTACAGTCAGTGGAGCAGGGAGAAGAGGGAGAGACGGGCAATGCTGCACTGAAAACATATTTCAGCGTTTTCTAATCACCCACTGTTAGAGTGTTAGAGTGTGCACGAGAGGACTTTTGTAGGTTGGCTAGTAGCGCCATAGCCATTAAATCGTTAGAACGTGCGTTCACAATCTCTTCTTTCGAATTATATTTATAAATTAATAATCGTTGTAATAACTAGAAATTGTTAAAGAAGGATTTATTTTCTTTACGAGTGACTTTAAAATATTTTATGTAAACTATTGCTTGAAAATTCCCAAAAATGCATTAAAAGTAATCAATTTTTACTTAATTAAACCAGTTACTAAAAACAGTCGATTTATTTAAATTATGATATCTGAGATAAGAGCATAGACTCGTATAACCTTTAAGAACACTTTAAGAGGGTTCAGAATGTTGTATAAGAGGGTTCAGAATGTTGTAAAATTGTACAGTGTGATTTTACAACAATTGCAGTTCTTTGAGTTCTGTTATAACGGTTATAAATTAAAAGCAAATTTAACACACAAACACTGCTGTACGACATTATTATTGTGACAAAAGCAGTAATACATGTATAATAAGTTTTAGTGAATTGCACATGATTATGAATAAAAAACCTAAAAAGAAAATAACAAACATAGTATCGTATTTTATATTTACATTAAATAAAAACTGACTAATAGAATAATAAGTATCATAAAAGACGTTTTATTAATAAACATTTAAAAACAAACTTTTCTTGCCTTAAGCCTGGCAAAGTCTTTCAAAATTTAATCAGTATAAATAGTATTTTAAATTTGGTTTACAATTAATTGACAAAGTTGCCATTCGAATCAGTTGGTCCTGAGAATGGGTCGATTGCAGGTAATTAAAAAAATGGAAAAGAACATGTGTCGCATTAGCCTCGCGTCGGCCCTGAGAAACTTGTGTAAGTTTACATAAACTCTATTATTTATAGTGTTTGGAGGTTAATTTTGGACTAAGGAGGGAAATGTTACGTCGTTTAGGAGGGAAATTCATCTATGGGTTTCACATCTAGATTTGGGTACAGTTGTAAAGAAATGTTATACTCAAGTTTTAGCAATATTTATAGCATTGGTGTCAGTAGAATGATACGCTTTCATAAAGAAGGTGAAACAACTTTGTCTTGTGATTGAAACTACCTCTTGACCAGCTCTTATTTTTTAAATTATTTTTAATAATAATACTACACATTATTCAGAAGTTTAAAGACTATTAAAATAACAGCCTATGATTTATGGTGACATTTTAACTACATGTACGGTTTTAATAATTACTTGTTCACTAAAATAATATAAATGCAACAAATATATTAAGATGAAATGAAACCAACTGTTTTAGAACCTTTTTTATTTCATGCTTATGAATAAAACAATAAAATCTCTCTTTTTGTAAAAATCTACAATGGATGTAAATCTGTAAGTAGACCCTTCAAAGTATCTTTTGTAAGAGGATTTTAGTACAAGCACTGTAAAGCTTCAAGAGTTTGTTTACATACATTCGCGGACTCCTCAATTATTAGCGTAATCATGGCTGTGCCTTTTTTTAAAACTCTTATTTGATTATTGTACTTTTGTTGAATTTAAAAATAATTTTAACTAGTGTATTTAAAACATTGTTATTTTTCTCTGTAATTTATTAGTTTATGTTTTACTTAATTAATATTTGATAGAATAAACTTTGAATCCCAAATCTCATAAACAATACGTTTTTTAACTACAAACGTATTTCAACGATTATAGTAACTATAAGTTAGTTATAGTTTGACTATTGTAGCTTGTGCATCGCTGAAGAACAACTTTGTCGTTGAAACGCGTTTGAGTTAATAAACGTATTGGTTGTGAGATTTTGTGTTCAAAGTTTATTCTATCGAGTATTCTCACAAGTAAAGCTCAATAATTATTTATTAACTATTATTGACCGAGCGTAAGCGAGGTCTCCGTTTTAACTCGACCGTTCGGCATTTCGTCTGTGTGTCTGTATATCTGTGTGTCTGTGTGTCTGTCTCACGATTACGGCCAAACGCCTTGACCGATTTTGATGATTTTTGAATGAATGTTCCTTATTCCTAGGCCGAGCCATGTATATATACTAGTTTTTTCCATTTTTCATTTTTAACCCCTTAAATAAAATAAAAATGGCGGCCGGACCGTTTCTCTCAATGTAAGCTTTTTTCCAAAGCCAGTTTGTGGCTTAACCGTAAGTCGAATTTAAAAACTAATAACATTTTGCTATTTAAATTAAAGCAAATTAAATTTCAAACAAAATTGTATTCTTGATTTTTTTCCGTATCTCTAACGGTAAGTTCACAAAATGGCCGTAAACTTTGAATTTATTAAAAATCGTCCAAGTTTTTGTATTTCAACCATGTTTTTATACGTTTATTCTAAACCATTTCAAAAGTGTTCCATAGCTTTTTTGTAGATAAAGGTTTAAAGAATCATATATGCCAGTAAAAAAATATTGAAGTAAAATTAAGAAAGTTATTAGCTCAATAAACAATCACGTTCAGTAACGAAAGGAAAATGTTTAAATTTAGGCCTACATAAAAAGTAGTAAAAATTATTGTAATTTTTTTTCATAAATGTAAAAAAGTTTCGTAATTTAGTTCTAAATAGAAT
Source organism: Philaenus spumarius (assembly GCA_018207615.1). Lineage (NCBI taxonomy): Eukaryota > Metazoa > Arthropoda > Insecta > Hemiptera > Aphrophoridae > Philaenus > Philaenus spumarius. The sequence goes on along the minus strand of JAGFPH010003881.1, from coordinate 31,238 downwards.
TGTAAAAAAATATTTATCAATTTCAAATGTCTTATTTTGAAAACACCAGTTTTTATGTTGCTACTACAAGACTGCCAACAAAACTAGGCCTGTTTTGAATAGTAATTTAGGAATATATCATTTGCCCAAAAATGATATGTTATTATAAGAAAGGGTAGAGGATAAATCAAAGAATTGAACTGTATACCTGTAAATTATCATTGTAAATTTCATAAAAGTATTTGACTTAGCTTTACTTGAATTACAAAATGAGATGAAACAAATGAAACCTCGCGGCGATAAAGGACATACAAAAAATTTCCGTAGGACAACGTGGGAAGTGTGGGTACATGATTGATATCACTATCACGACGTTTTAACATCGTTTGTTTTCATTATTTCTAATATTGGAATATGATATGGAACTTAAGTTAACTTATAAGTTAAGTTTGAGTTATTTAAGCATGTAAATATTTAATTGTATGTTGTCCCTCTATAACGCTATATTTTTAGCTATCTTAAGCATTATTAACCTAAATAAAACAAAATGCCTCTAAAAGAAAATCTTTAGCAGTTAAAGCTCAAGAAAAGAAATAAAAACGAGAACTAGAAATCCCGGAATCGTGGGAATTGTAAATAATGTTTCACTGGCTAAACCTTGTGCTTACTTCCTTCCTGGCACACTATTTTTAACCTAAGCTCAAAACAACATTTGTTATTTCAACGAGCGAGGTCTACTGTTCACAGAACTACTAGTTATCAGTTACTTAAAAGTGAACTTCTTTATTGATATCTAAACCCAATCATCACAAGCATATATTGCTCATATTTCTATTACCTAAATCAAGTCTGTCATTTACGCTAAAACTCTGGAACTACTGCGCATGCGTCAGGATCAAAGTAATCGCTACCCCTAACACCCTAGCCAGATTTAAGCCCCTCTATCCTAATCAATCTTATTTCCGTGAAAATATCAGGGTATACAATAATCTAATCTGCTTGATTTTGCTTGGTGAGCGAAGTGGCCCAGGGTCGGGCGTAGTAAGGGACCATAATAATATAGCGATATAAACTGACAAATCAAAAGTCACTGATAAGAAATATGCACATAATTTTGGTCCATTGTTCCATCGTAGTAAGTAATTAAATATAAGAGAATAATTTATGTTCATAGTAAAATAAAGATGGTTATGTAAATAATTAGTTGTGGTCTTTCAGAACAATTTCTATATGTCAAAGTCAATGTCTATATGTCACACGAACGCGATTGTAAATGATTTGACATTCACTAACTTTACAGCAGTCATTTAGTAAATTTCTAAACAGGTTTTGGAGTAAGAATCATCATTCGACGTCATGCGACCTTTATTTTCAAATTATTGGACATTTGCTGAGTTTAAAGGCGTAATAACGTGCGAATTTTAAATCATAGCGAAGAAATATTATATTTTATTGCAGAGATTTTATTATTTCCTGGATAAAATACAATTTTATTTCTTAAATTATTGCAAGATTAACTGCAAATATAACAATTTAAGAGTAAAGTACTGTATATTCATTTATTGATGCCAGCAACAGTTTCAAAGATGTTATTATGCCTACCAGTCTATAACATATTCAGAATATTGTTAAAAAAATAACTCCTCAATTTTAAAACACTTTTAAAATTAAACTAAAAAGTAAAGAATTTAACCTTTCCCTATTAAAGAAATGTAGCTGACACTAACTAAAACAGACGATATCTGGAGAACCAACGCAAGTACAGAAGATCCGAAATCAGTTTCGTTCGTTTGGGAACAATCTGAAGAAGATAGTAGAATGAAAAATAAAAATTTAATAAACTCCAGGAAAATAAATTTCGAAATTTAACAAAAACTTACGGATCGGATAACATGTGAATAATGGGAGTAAGACTTCAATTCAAAGAGCTACGTGAACAGAAGGTCGTCACGAACAATATGAGACCATCAAATCCAAAATCGGGCCAAGGAGGATAGACTTATGGCGGATTTTGAAATTCAAAGCATAAACATTGGAATTCCAAGAACCGATAAGAAATGGAAAAGTAAATAAATTACGGTTCGACTCAGTAAAAGAGAGTGAAGATGCAACGCCGGAAGTCAAGGGTAGGACTAATTGTAGAAAAAGAAAACAATGCAATATAGAACAATTAATTCTCCACCGATTTACAAATTTAAAAAAATACAAGAGGTAATAGAAAAAATCAATTAATATTTTAAACATAAACAGAAGAATTAAAACGTTAAAAATAGAATTTTCACCAAGATTTTAAAGAAGGAAATCTTTTGACTAAGGGAGGAGCGAGAAGCCTTAAGTCGGGGATTTTTCAAGTTAGGTTGAGGCTGAGATACCGTACTGACACCATGTACTCCAGAGATCCTAAGAAGGGCTTTCCAGAGGCTAGCTGAGGGAACGACTACCTTGGAATACTCGCAAAAGCAGCGGACTTGGAGCATCATCAACATAAGCCAGAGTAAGTTAATCTTGAAGAAAATATCAAGGTGTGCGGACTTTCCAGAGGCTAGCTGAGGGAACGACTACCTTGGAATACTCGCAAAAGCAGCGGACTTGGAGCGTCATCAACATAAGCCAGAGTAAGTTAATCTTGAAGAAAATATCAAGGTGTGCGGACTTTTCGTAACTAAACTAAGGTAAAGAGTAACGGGCGGTATAAATCGTTCTACTTTTCAAATTTGGGATCTTAGCAGGACTTGGTAGAATTCCGGAAGACCAAGTTCACCAGGAGATGAATCCAGGACGAAAGACCGAAGACAGAACATCTTGTTTTCTTGTAATAACAAGCTATCAAATTGTTTTCAATACTAGGGAAATTTAAAAAAAATAAATAAATAATTACAAATTAATAAATAAATTAAATTCAGGGGAAAGTTTAAAAAAAAAGTTAAAATCATTTTAATCAAAAGCAACTCACACCTCTCAGTGGTAAATATCGACGAAAACAGTAATTGTAAATATATATATTCTTTTATCAATTGTGTTTTGTATTTAATACGCGTTGTGTACAATTTAAATAACTAGTTTTGTTCAATAAATTATTTTATTCTTGAAAAAGTTGCTAAATCATTTATAGAATTAATAAAATACCTCATGTCATAAAGTGCTCTAATTATAAAAATTCAGGTAAGGCGAAAACATTTTCTGATCATAACAAATATAGATCCACAGGGAACGACCTCGAGATCGGTGTTAAAATTAGAGCTAGTGTACAAAAAAGTAAACAAAGCAAAAAAATAACCTTTCTTAATTAAGAACTGAAAATTAAAAATCAATTTCCAATTCTTGCCATCGCATCAACCTCTCAAAAAGGGTCATACGAGCAGGTACGAGTTGACCAAATTTCACAAAGGGTTTAAATTTGGGTTTGAGGAGCGCGACACTCAAAAGCGTGGGCAAGTGGCGCGAGGAACGCCGAAACAGACAAAAAACGAATCGACGTAGGCAAGAGCCGCCAGGAGGTTTGCGCGTGGCAAGACCTTAAGTTACTTAATTTATTTTCACTTTCGAAAGTCTTATAAATAATGTGTTGTGATTTATGTCTCAAAATGTATGGCTAACATATATTTTTAGTTACCACTGTCCTATTTTTCCCCGCAGTAAGTTATACAGAATCACAATATGTTTAAAGTTTTACTTCCCATACGGCTAAAAGCAGCCAAGAGTTAAACTTTAAACTGTCATCTGTTTATTTCAAGATTAGTAAAACTATGTATACAATTATTAAGAACGTATTGTCAAATTTTCAGCTTTTTAGCTTTAAGGAAAGTATAAAATAAATATGTATTGTTTAAGGAGTTGTTACTACATTTCTACCAATTAAAAGAACGTGATAAAATGTGAAACTGGTTTATTTATCTGTGTTGCGTATCTTGTAAGAAATACTTACACAATTTCAGGTCTCTGGCCTTAAGGAAAGTACAGAAATGTATATTTATTGTTTCTAAGGGTTGATATCACATTGTCATCCCTAGCAGCACGTAACGAAATGTACAACTGGTTTACTTGTTATATGTATCGTGTATCGTGTACAAAATTTCAGTTCTCTAGTTTTAATGAAAGTATGAAAATTCATATTATTTATTGTTTTTATGGGTTACCACATTTTCACCCCTAGCAGCACGTAACAAAATGTAAAACTCATTTAATTTTCATATGTGTTTTGTAAGAAATAAATGTACACAATTTCAGCTTTAAGGAAAGTAAACAAACAACATTTATTGTTTTATTTTAAATTCCATGGTTTAGCCTACGGATTAGTATATTAATTAATAATAATCAATATTACCTTAGTTTGGTACGTCAACTAATCCTTTCTTCTCACTTCTTATATTACGACCGCGGTTTCGGGCATTCGCCCATCCTCAGGTAAACACTTAACAACACAAAAACATTAATAAAAACATATAATAGCTCCGAGTGGAGATCGTTAAAATTTATTAAAAGTTCAATTTACGCATCTGACGTGCACGTCATGGAGGTTAGTCACTAACTGAAGCTGCTTCTGCCGTTATCTTATTTACTTGCCAAACTTTGTCCTGCCCTTCCGGCGTTAATGATGGTATCGAAGATTATATTTGATTGAAAGGCTAATGGTCGTTTAGCAAATGTGGAGCCGTGCTTATTCTGGCTTTGTATATTTCATACTCTTCCAAAGTATTAATGACACGCCCCTTCTTGCATACGTGCAAAATGCTCATATTATTGTCAAAATCCGTGTACGTATGTGTGTTATCAATAAGATGTTCGGCATAACTTGATTTTTTGGGGTTCAAAAGTTTGGAAGGTAGATATTCTTTGAACCTTTTAATGAATGGTCGTCCAGTTTGGCCTATGTAAAAACAGGGGCATTCGTTATAGGTCAATTTATAAACTCCTGTTTTCTGTTTATCGTCCACCTTGCAACGCTTTTCCGTGTTTAAAACATTTCCGAGTTTGTTGGTTGTTTTAAATGTGACAGTGATATTATTTTTAGCTATTACATTTCTTAGTTTGTGGTTTAATATGTCCCCAAACTCACATGCGATGTATTTTGTTTATTCTCTGCTGTTAATTTTGGTCTTTTTAATTTAATTTTGTGATTACTGATCAATTTGTCTACCATGTTCACGTCATACCCGCTAGTCACGGCTATGTATTTAATTGTTTGTAACTCCTCGTTGTAATCGTCCTGGGACATAGGTACTGTTAAGAGTCGGTGAACAAAGCTATTTTCGATAGCTATTTAACCCTTGGCTACTATAGATAAAAAAATCACCTTACTACTATAGATGGGTCTGACAGACCGCTTTTTTAATTGTAAAAAAATACAACACAATTTTTTTTTTATCTAAAGAAATATATTTTTGTTTCTTAGGCTTTTCCCAAACATATTATCATGAAAATCATTGTTTCATAATTTTTTTTTCAATACATGTACATATATATACATATTACTGATAAAAAACACTTATTTTTTAAACATTTTTCAAGATTCAAAATTTTAATATTTTTTTTTTAATAGTTGGTATTTTCCAGTAGTTTATCATGTGAACAAAATATTTAAAATGATTAGACAGCTTTGTTACTGACCAGAAAGTTATTTCGTAGCTTTAAAACCAACAATCATTAATTTGTATACAATTTTAAGACTGACCATATTGATTTTTACTAACATAAAACAAATTACCGTATGAATATAAAATTTTTTTATTTACATATTATAACATTAATACAGGATTTAAAAAAAAATAATTGCATGTTAGAAATAAAAAACATTTTAGTAAAAAGTGAAAACCATTTTAAAACTTGAAACTTAGTCCTAGCAAAAAATGCTTAAAACTATTGGTAGCAATGGCAATTATTTTAAATGTTTAAATAACTTAAAAACTAGATAGTAAATAATTTAACCAGATAATAATATATGATCTATTTATAATGAAAAACTCAAAAATGAAATGTTTATCATCGGAAAAACAAAATAATAAAACTTAAAATCAAAAAAATAAGTATGCTTTAAAGTTTTTAAAAACAAGTGCACAATTTGTTTACTGTTTGTCCTGTATTTGTCTAATACACTGAACACAAACTTTTTTTGAGCATTCTAAACATATTGGATTAGCACAAAATTTGCACATAAATCTGGTTTTTCGCTTTAACCGTGGAGGACAGATGGTGCAGGTCTTCTTCTGCTGAAGAACTTCGTTGTCTTGGTCTTGTGGAGCATCTTCTACTTTCAGGATCCTCTTCAAGGTAAGCTTCATATCTGTTCGAAGATATCCCTTTTCAAGTCTTCGTCTCATCAATGGTTCTGTCAGCATTTTAGCCAAACATTTCAAAAAATCCAGTCTGCTCAGTTCTGGGGTGTCAGTATAAGCATTGTACAAGACATAGCTGTTCACACCGGAAGCAATGTTTACCATTGTGTAGAATATGACCATAGGCCATCTTTGTGTACTCCTTGAACATGAGTAGTTAGAGCACTTCATGTCAATAGTGTCCACACCTCCTTTTGTTCTATTGTACTCAGCGATAATTTCAGGCTTTCCTGTCGCTTCGTCGATAGCTGGCCCATGGTGCATGGACGAAACTAATATGACCGCCTTTGCCTTTTTGGGAACGTAAGATATGAGAGTCATGTTGTTGGTGTAGCCATACATTGTACTTTGCACGTCCTTGTTCTTGTTTGGAAGAAAGTCTTGAGGGATCTCATTCTTGTTTTTTTTTTTAATGTACCTAAATATGTCAATCCCTTTTAATTAAGCTCATTTACAAGTTGAATGGAACTGTACCAATTGTCGGCAGTAAGATTTCGGTTTGAATTTTCAATAGGTTTTATTAGCTTCAAAACAGCTTGAGTAGGAATGAGAAGTTCTTTTTCATCTTGTGCTGTCAGGCCCTTTCCATCGCTACCCTTGCCAGTATAGATATAGGCATTAAATAAGTAGTTATTTTTAGCATCTGCAAGGCACTGAATTTTTAATCCGTACTTCGCCGGTTTTTTAGGCATGTACATTTTGAAATTGCATCGACCTCTAAAGGGTACTAGCATTTCATCAATGCAAAAAGACGCCCCCATCGTGTAGCAAGCTTGGCAGTTTTCTATAAACTTATAGAAAATATTTGATATATAGCTGCCTCCTTCATTTCTTTTTTTCTTTCGTTTCTATCTTGGGCATTGTCGAATCTGAGAACTTGTAAGAGGAACAAGAACCTTTCCTTTGTGGTAATACATCGGATAATCTCCCTACCAGTACCGTCTGTGGCAAACAAACTTGAAGCATGTTCGTGTCCCGATTTAAAGGCAGCCGTGTACACTAGAAGACCAATAAATCCTTTTAGTTCTATTATATCCAAATCATTGACATACGATGGCATTTTGTTATACTTCGGCCTAACTTTGCTGATTTTTTCGTTTGTCCATTGCACAATTTCCTCTAGAATGTCGTTTGAGAAAAGCAATTCCCATATTTGATCAATATTAGGGTTAGTTCCAAGTTCTCTCGCCTTTGACTTCAATCCTGGCAGTTGCGTAATTATGTTGCTTTGTCTTGTTCGAACAGCTTGATTTCTAGGTTCTTTTCTCCACTTAAAAGCTGTTTTTTTGTCTTTATCATTTGTTTTGTTCTTCTTCCATAATAGTAAACTTTGTCTCCTCTAAGGCGTGGTGCCGGTATTTCATCATTTTGTGGTAAATTTTGAAGATTCCCAACATCTACTTCATTAGCTGCATTTTCTTCATCATTATTCCAGTTATTAATACTATGTATACTGTCAAGACTAACAGGCATTAAATCAACGTAATTTGCTTCTTGATTTAGTTCCTCTTCTTGGCTTACATTCATATGTTCTGAACCCGTATTAATATCTGCATTAAAATCTGCCTTTATTTTTAAATCCACTTGATTCTTACAAACAGAGTCAAATACAACTTCCTCTTCAATGTCACTATTTGCACTTTGTTCGCTAGCTGAATCATGATCACTTTCAAATATGTAATCTGGATCCTCATCACTATCATCCAATTCAATATCAAATTCTGATTCATCTTGAAAAGTTTCATTTACCAAATGTTCTAATTGCCTTTCAAATTCGGGCAATTTTGAGTTTAAAACTCGTATAGTAGGTGGCCGGGAGCTCCTTCTTACACTTTCAAAAGATGTAGTAGGCACAGAGTCACTATCCATAGTGAAAACTTAAGAGAATCGCATAAAATTAAATAAAACACAATTTACAAACTGTCACTTAACTACTATTAAACGTTTATCAGACCGCACAATTACTTACGCAACTACTATAAAACGTTTATCAGACCGCACAAAAACTTGCGTAGATACTATAGAACGTTTCCTGGACCTCGATCGCTAAATATCTCATAAACGGCAATGACCTTACTCTCTCGCTTACTCATGCTTACTGACACAAACAAGTTAGGAGGGTACTGACATTGAGGGGGTTTCAAAGCGCATAGTGGGGGAGAGAAATAACGGGACATTTTCATCGCGGTCTAATAGACGGTCTATAGTAGTTAAGGGTTCAAAGCTATCGGTATGCGGCTCTTTTCTGTTCTTGCGGGTGATGGGAAGTTGCGTGTATCGTCAAGTCTGAGGTCGTTGGTTTTCTGTAGATCTTGAAAGAAATTCCGTCATGTGTTTTAGTGACAGTTAAGTCGAGGAAGTTAAGACTTTCATTGGTTTCCGTTTCCATCGTGAAATGCAAGTTAGGGTGCATACTGTTCATGAAATTACTTAAAAGTTGCAATTGTCTGTTACTGCCGTTGAATAGAATGATGGTATCATCAACGTATCTATGGTAAGATATTATTCTGTCTTTATGTTGGTTTGAAGTTGCGAAGATGTGTTCATTTTCAATGTAATTCAAAAATATCTCTGACAAGATACTGGATAGTGTGGAGCCCATAGCAAGTCCGTCACTTTGTGTAAAATACTCGTTATTGAAATAGAAATAATTTTGCCGGAGCACTTCATTGAGAAGGGAGATAAGCTCCTCTATAGACTTTCGGGCCAAGGTTGAATATTTCACTAGATTATTGCGTAAAATCACTAATGTTTCTTGGACGGGGACGTTCGTGTAAAGGTTCACAATGTCAAAAGACACTAGTTTATGTTTCATATTCAATTTTAGATTGCGTATTTTATCAACGAAGTCCAGACTATTTATCAAGCGAAGGTCATTGACAAAAACAAAATGTTTCCTGATAATCATATCCAACTCTTTAGATATTCTGTAACTTGGTGCCGAGGTAAAGTTTACAAGTGGTCTTATCGGTACAACGTGTTTATGTACTTTGGGAAGCCTTGGGACATTTACATTTTGTTTTGGTGATTTATCATTTTAAATGTTCATAGTTTCTGCAAGCTTTTCAGGGTAATAAAAAAAAAATTTTTTAAGGTTATAGTTGATTAATAAGGTAATATTGATTATTATTAATTTATTGTTTTATGGGATGTTTCAACCCTTAAAGGCCAAATATTTGAAAATCCTATCTTATTAATCCTCTAGCGCATATGAGCAATATGTGTACAAATATTTCACGTTCCTTGACGGTATTAAATTAATATTTATAGTTATAGAGGTTGTTACTAAATTTTCACCCCTTATCAGAACATGGTGAAATGTAAAACTGGTTTAATTTTTTTTAATGTATCTTGTAAGAAATAAATGTACACAATTTTAGCTTTCTATCTTTAAGGAAAGTAAAACAAACAATGTTTATTGTTTTAGGTGTTGTTTCAACCATAAAAGGCCAAACAATTTTAAACCCTATCTTAGTGCGCCTCTAGCCTCTATGAAAACAAGTGTACCAAATTTCACGTTAATAGGCGGTAAGGTTTTTGAGATATATAACAAACAATATTTATTGTTTTAGGTGTTGTTTCAACCCTTACAGGCCAAATGTTTAAATAAATTCTGCCTTGGGACATTTACATTTTGTTTTGGTGATTTATCATTTTAAATATTCATGGTTTCTGCAAGCTTTTCAGGGTAATAAAAAAAAAATTTAAGGTTATAGTTGACCATTAAGCAAATTTAAATTATTCAACAGGAGAATCTTGGCATACAATCTGAAAATGTTAGATTTTAATAAATTAAATGTTGTGCTACGGAAATATAACATTTCATTCGTAATTCATAAAACAAATAAAAAGTTTGACAAATTTGTAAATAAACTAGTTTATACGTGTAGTAGCCAGGTCAATATTTCTTAGTCAGTATTTTAAGGTTTTGATGACATTGTAAAAGGTTTTATGATTAAAATATGAGCTTGTGTACTAATAATTATTAGTCTAAAATTAAATTCATAATTTACCCTCTGAGGATTTTAAAGCTTTGTGTTCCGTTCATTATTAGAATTATTAAATATTGAGTGCGTTTAATAAAACACAAACAGAAAAGGTATAAATCTATATTTCATTTAAATATTTATACAGCTGTTGTAACCGAATTCTGTGTTGTAAAGGATCTGTTGGTTGATTTTTTACACTAAATATAGTTTTTTTTGTGTAAAACATTTTATATTCGTAGTCGACTCTCTAGAAATATTATAATTTCTCCCTCCTTTACTAAAGGAAGTGCCAGGAATGTTACTGGTAATATTTTAAACATAGATTTTTTCATACAATTTTAAATCTAAATTTGGTTGGAAATTTAAAACAATCTAATATAGTATTGATTTTAACCGTCAAATTGATTCTATGCGGTATCGTAAATTGAGAAAATATAGTTTTAACTAATTTAAATTTGGAATTGATGTTTGGTCAGAAAATAATTACTGTTTGATCTGGTCTGCGTCAATACAATATTGAGGTAAGGATGGAATGGTGAAGGCCCACTCAATCAGTTCTGGAGAAAATCAAGTGTGACAGACAAACTGACAAATGATACTATAAGGGCTACATTTTCCTTTAGAGGAACGAAACTACAAATAAACCCTTTTTTATTACAATAATCTCTAAAATCCATATTTTACAGAAAATATTTTAAAATAAATATGATTTCTCACTCAAGTAGTCTGTACGAGATAAGCTGTTAAATTTGTATGCCAGCCTGGATTTGGTGATAAGTGGATATTACTTATTTATTTCATGGTCATATTAATTTTATACTGGTAATTTGATTGGGAAACTCATCAGGAACAAGACAGATTTCCTTTCTGCATCTCACAAAGAAAAGAAAATTCGTTTACTTATAGTAAAAATAAGTAATGATTATAGTTCTAAAAATAATAGTTTAGTTTATGCATACTATATATTATGCAACTCTCAGAGTTACGAATCTTTGGTGAAAACTTTTTTATAGATTGCCATTGTAGGAACCTTGTAGTCAAAAAATGAATTAAAATATGGATTTTCGTCTTGCTGTTCTTATTATTCTACACTTTTTTCCGAGAATTTTTATATGTAGGCCTAATACATGCATATTGCTACATATCTACCTTAGACAAAAATGTCAACTATACTTTGTCGGTTGAGTTTTTCGTATTTTGTTCAAAAGTTCACTCTCAGGTTGAACTCTGAGCCAAAGTACTATCATGGTGCAAATACCAGAAGCTCTTAATTTAAGGTGTGAAATATCAAATAAACATTGTAAGGTTATGTAAATTTGGGCGACTTTACCATGTAAGGTTACTTGTAAGGTATGACAAGTAAGGCCTTTTGACTTTGATTTTAATTTTGAATTAAACACTTAACTACTAAAACATATACCTTTTCATTGGTTCTTCAACAGTTTGGGGGCGTCCACCAGATTCCCGTCAGGAATCAAAATTTCGCTAGGCTCTAGAGGTACTCCAAAGTATTAGGTATAAATAATTACAGAGACGTTTGAGTTTAGAAAATATAAATATATTAATCCAAATTCTTCAAGTATTTTAACTATCAGTGAATATATTAATTAGTGAACAAAATGTCACAAACTCACTTCTTTCAATAATTCAAATTTTACAACAATTAGAATCCCATTACAAATAACAATCGTAGGCATTATTAAATAATAAAATATGCCCTCCACGCTAACTAAACAAATACATTTTTAACAATTAAAATAGTGAATTTATTGAATACATCAAATTATCATTTATAGCGTAATTACGTGTCAATAAAATATGGTTTAAATCTTTCTGTTAAATTGTGGACCATCCCCGATTGCTTAACGACTCAAGGTCTGGCAGCTAACCCTTATGGTTCAGTCCCAATAAAACTAAATACAGTACATCTTAAGCTAATGTAGTTCTAAGATTAAAGTGCTGATATATGATTCGTATTTCAATTTAAATAAATATTGTTACACCCCGAGATCTGTTTTACAATTAAAAGATATTAAAACTACTTACATTGGTATAAACATTTTTTCCCTTCTCTCTTTCCCTTTCACTTAATTAAATTAATTCTGATATTTTATTAAACTTTGGGTGCCGCACTTTTATCACGCACCAATATACCGCCCGACACTTTCACGTTTTGGATACTTTCCAGGAATGATATTTGTTAAGTGATTATTACAGAATGTAGATCACTAGATGTTCACTTCTTGATGGATATTTTTACTAGACTTGTTTAATTAATTTATACTGAATGTAGATGATTTGATGTTTACTTCTTGATGGACATTGTGTGATAGACCCCTTTTTTCACGTGTTCCTTTCTTACTTCGTTTTTGTCACCTCTACTTGGTTCATCCTGGTTGGTCCGTTTGAATATTCATTCCTCATGATTGGCTAACGATTTTGGTAAATTTGACATTATTTTATGCGGTTACGGATTTGGCCTACGTGCGTGGAAATGCTGGCGTATGCTGCCTTGAGTTTGTTACCTAATACTGGACATCCGTTTCAGGCTTCCGCTGTACGATGAATTGAATTCTAATTTAGTTTGTGTTCTTTTGTAAATTTATTTCTTAATAATTATTATTTTTATATTTTTATAAGTTCTTATCGGTTGCTGGTATTTACCAACAACCCTGACAACATGCAGTGACTGAGGCCATTATCTTAGAAATGAAACGTATATTTTACAGGACCTATCAGACCAGAATTACAACAACAAAAATACCTAAAAAAAAGTGAGCAATTTAACAACATTTGGACCTGAAATCCTAAAAAGATTTTGATGGGATAAAAAATATTAAAAGTTGGAGTGATAGTTTCTAATATTACATTCAACTGTTGTTCGTTTGGTAATGTGCAAGCATTACAGCAATTAATATGTAATGCTGGATTGGCTGTGTAATATGCCTAAATCAAATTGACAATACAAGAGTTTTAGGTGCCTAAAAAGCAGATTTGGAACGTATAAAAGGAAGTGGAAGCAGAAGAGAAATATAATAATAAAAAGAGAAGACAAAGAGGAAGACAAAATGTTCAGTATTGTGGTGGAATGTTTCAATGTGATTAACAGGACTTCTTCACGTTTTTTATTTCTTGCTCTACGAAAAAATCACATTTTCTGATATACAAGTATACTTTCCTGATAAACGCCTTGAGCTGATTGTTTCACTGTTACATATTAGTCTGTAACTTACGATGTTAACCTATTAAGTAAAATTTGTTTATTATTTGAAACAAAAATATATTGCAAAAAGAATATTGTAGGGCATCTAAAAACAAACTCTGTACAATTTAGTATATTTTAAAATATTCTTAAAAATAGGTTAAAATGGTTAAAAAATAGTGCGTATTAAATTTAAGCTTCCTAAAATTATTAGGTTTTTTTAAGATACCTAAGTTCTTGTTTTTAATATGGACAATATAGGTACTACAGGGTCCGCCATCATATCTTTAGGTTGCAATATACAATCCACACATTATACAATTTGATCTGTAAGTAAAATTAGAGGAAAATAGTGTACTCAAGTTGGTGGTAAAATACTGAAATTTAAAAATAAATTAAAAGAACGATTAAGCCTACAATAAGTTTCAAAAATACTTTTTGTCAATTTAAAAACACATAGTTTAACAGATTGAAGATGAAAACAATAATTAGCAGTTGAGTCTAATACCTCTAAACTTCCTTGTGGGATATTATTTCTCAACAGCTGATTTCATACTTTAAAAAATTTATAACTCTTAATAATTAGGTTAGATGTTTGTCTATCCGTTCTGTAATTTTTAACCTTTATTTGAATTTATGTTATTTTGTACTTTAATTATTTGATTTAAAAATGAAATATTATTTAATTTACCTTCTTAACCTTAAAGTTAATACACCTTTAAATAAATAAATAATAAAGAAAAATTATTATAAATGGAATAATTTTAAAAATTATTTATAAAGAAAATTTTAGTAATAATAAAGTGTAAGCGAAATATTACGATTGGCGTGACAGACAGCTAATAATACACTAAAGTTATACTAATATATTATCGCCTAGTTAAATTAAAACTACATGCCTGTCTTAATTCCTAAGGAATATTGTAATCAAACAAATACCTTCTTTAAATAAAATTATTGTATTAGTTAACAATAAATGGAACTAATTAATCAATTACTATCACATAATTTAAATTAATCACTACCTTCATCGCCAAGAATTACATTCTACATCAGAATTAATGAAGATAAGTGTTTCCTCACAATATTTCACATAATTCAATTCACTAAACGATGAAAGATCTACTCCTACATGCAGGATATGTTTTATTGACAGATGTATTGCAACTCTTTAAATTCAATTTCCTTAAAGTGTTTCCATTTTATTGAACGATCCCTAAAGCGATACTGGGAAGTTAATATGATACACTACATCGTGTAAACACTGGGAAAAACCTGCTTTATTCATCCTAACATTACTTTACTAGCTGTCATGTTTTGGCGTTTACAATATTCCATCTTTTATTTTCTTAATATTACTAATATAATAAAACAGGCTTTTTAAAGGATTACTTCCAGACTTTTGTGCTGCTACAAATTTATTTTCAGTGAATTTGCAAAAATTTCTGAGTTTGAAATTTTGTTAGAAAACTTGCCGAAAATTACAAATTTCATTGTTGTTAAGCATTCACTGTTGTAAATACGGTATACGAAAATAAACAGTACTGAATAAATGCATGAACCTATGGATAGTTCTATTACGAAGCTGCTCTTTATCACAGAGTGGACTACTCGCTTGGCTCTAACTTTAGTGAGAGGGTAGACACATATATCACCCATATAAGTATATATCCATATAAACATCTATTTTATTCTGAAAGGTCTACACTCATTTAATTTCTACACTATGTAATAATATAATTACAGTAAACATCCGTCTAAAATGTATGCTTATATAACGGGCAAAACTGAGTACAAATTTCTTCTCCCCAAATATGAATTCTTTTAAATATATATAACTCTCCCAATAGATCAACCCACAGAAACTGATTCTAATCCAGAAATTGCATAAAAAATTACCCCTTTTATCCACAAACTGTGTCCTCATCTTTTCTCTGTACTGGTGGCTCTGATAATCGGACAGCTCAGCTTCTTCACATTGACGTCCACGCCGCCCGAAGCCCCGGCCTCCCAAGACCTCTCTTCTCACCTAAGAACCTTTCCCAAAAGACCTCATTTCTAATGCGTTCTGTCTATTTAAAAACTTTGTTCCCCTCTCAGTTTTCCCCGTTTTGTCTATGAATATATGATGGCTTACTTATAAAAGCCATTCAGCAATTTTACATAAGTTCTACTTTCACAACTACAACTACCTACTATATATTACATAATTGTGCAACTCTGCCATTGTCAAGTTGTTAGCAACTCATTCTATTTCGTAGCATCATCCAACCTCCCACAACGTTGTCCCAACTCATTCTATTTCGTAACAGTTCTTAGAACAGCTGATTACATTGTTGATTGGTGCCATGTCAAGATGCTTATTAGCGAATTTCCATAGGGAAAATGAGTTATTGCAGTGACCTTTATGGCACCTAAGATCGGGAGTAGTAAATGAGCACTGATCATGGTCCCCAGAACACGTTTTTGGTTATCATTAGAAATTATACATAGGCTAAATATTGCATTTATGTGTGCACATTCTAGCGGCCGCATTTTAAGTCCGATTTGGTCAAAATTTGGTACACACGTTAGTTGTCTACATTGCTCGGACGAGTTCGTTAGCCAAAAAATCCAACAACCGGAAACACGTTTTTTTGGCTGAAAATATAAATTTTTTTAGATTTTTAGTACGATAACAAAATTTTTTTAGATTTTTATTGTAAACAATAAATAACTGTAGGGTATTATTCTGCATATTATTATTTTTTTTTGCACAACTTTATATCTCGCTTGGTTTCTCCAAAATCGATCAAAACGTAAAATACTAAAAGTTCCCGGTACACGCGGGTTGTTTTACCTAGGAGGCGTCTTCTGATCCGAGGTCGACTGCGAGCAAAGCGAAGCAGTTCATAACCCGAGGCCGCAAGGATCGGATTTAATACTCTGCGAGTTTTTCAACTGTGAGTGGAACGAATTAGCGTGTGAGTCGAAGCTGGAGGCTTAGGTGCAAACAATTCTACTAATATATTTCGTACACACAGGCAGCTATATTCAGCGCCTTCGTGAGTAGATCAATTTCAGAAATTGTTGGTTAAAAACGTAAAACATATAAACTTAATTTTGGAAATTCACTCTGTGGTTCAGCTGCGTGGTTTAATTTTTATTGCTTTCTGTTTGGTTCTTGTTAACGCTGTATTAGTTCTTACCATTCCAGATAATGTTTTATCGTACAGCAATACTTTTGCTCAGGTTAGTCCAGTGGTCCTGGTTTGATGCGAACTGCTGTAGAGTTTCAAGAATGAATTTTTAAACGATTTCAAAAACAGCCGCCAAGTAATGCCGTAATTATAAGTGGTATTGTCAAGTTCCGTCATACGGGAAGTGTATTTACTCATCGTAAAGTGTGTGTAGCCATCCAAAAACAGTCACTACTAATGAAAACTGTAATAAACTTCTTCATTAAGTCCTGACGAATCCGAAAAGAAACATTCAGCGGACATGTTTGAACGTGAATATAGCTAATACCTCTTTGAGAAGACCTTTGAATGTTTCGTGAAGAGAATACATGGGCAATAGAATGGGCAGCATTTAAATGTAAGAGACAAAAAAGGCAGAGTAATTGATTGCCCCTCGAAATTCAAATTGCGTTATAATCTAATGATCTCCACTGACAGCATTAGTGAACACGTCAGATAGATTCTATATTTTGAAACAACAAACAGTTTTTTAAATGTTATTAATTGAATGAAAATCAATGACCAGACAGGATCTGTTAAGTTTCGTGAACAGGGTTTAGATAAGTTGCAACTGTTCTGAAACACGAGAAAGTGTAAGGAGAAGATCTACAATAACTGTAAAAATAAAGGGCTTTGAGATAGGTGTATGTATTCTGACATGACACTATGCTCTTTTTATGTTCCTTGCAATCATGTTTAACTGCGTCCAGGTGGGCTTTTGTTGCTACAAATACCATTACACCAGAGATAATTCAGCGTACATGATATTACTGTGACAATTGAGGCTGTATCCAGTTTTTTTAAGATTGTCAAAACTATTACTCTCCGAACATTTAGTAAATCAATAACAATCTTTTTCAATTAATTTATTCATTATTTTCCTGTAAATAGAGGCAGCCTTTTTCTGTAAGTCTGTATTTTTGAAGGCAGCGCACTAAAACCTCAACATAGAAGGGGATAGGGGGTGGGGGGTGAACCCGTTTGACCTGCTGAGGGTGGGCTATGGAGATTAATATGTAACCCTTTGCTATAAATTTAGATAACGGTACCTTGTGTCTTTGCTGCTGATGTCATTGACCTCTTGTTATTTTTAGGTTTATGTTGCTAAGTTGGATTGTCTTAATTGATATATACCCACAAATTGTCGTCAGTTTGTTAACATTAAAAGATGATTAATGTCCAAAAATACTCTTGTAAAAATGTCTTACGTTATTCTAAATAGCTTCCACGTAATCAATATATATAACTCGCGTGTGACTGAAGATGACATACGTCGATGAAACGTGTTAAAATTCAAATAAGTAAATGTGTTGATTTGGTTTGATAAACTACTTGTGATATGTTTAGCAGAAGTTCTTTATTTACGTGACTAAAGTTTATTATATTACCTACTTTAGTTTGTTTAATCTAATGGAGCAGTGACAGAAATATTCTACGGTCTTATTAGACACACGATTACACATTTGCTCGCCCTTTATCTTTCCTCAAGAACAAGTAAGTTTAAGTGCAGGTTTTAACCAATCACGTCAAGTCCCAGTAACCCTGTCTTCTCACAGTAACTTTATATTGGCTTTATAAATCTCATTGTAAAAGGACTCTTGACCCGGACAAAGATTTACTAGTTCGGCTTTCATTCAAACAAAATGGTCGCTCTTCTAAAACTAGAGTAACTGTTACTTTAAAAGCTAAAAGTCTGCTTAGTTTTCATATTCTCAAATCAACTTTGTATATTTTACTTATTCTTATTATAAATGCTAATATAGTTTTTAGTAATATCTGAAGATTTAATCTGACAGACGAGGGATCCTGTAAGTAGTGTTCCTTTTTGTAGCCTCGTTCCGCAAAAGAAAAATGTAGCTCCTTATAGAATCATTTACCAGTTTGCCGGACAAAGTAGATATTTTCAGATTTGATTGAATTTGCAATAGAGAAGCTACAGACAAAATAATAAAAAAAAAAACATTGTGTTTGCCATTAATAAAGTAAACTTTTTTTGTCTTTTGTAAATTTTTTGTAAAGTTAGAGGTTTTTGAGATATTTGATATTAAACATTATAAACGGTCGCTATTTTGAAAATATTTAAAACAATGTTCTAATTTTTCGTACAGTGATAAAAGGTTACGCAACACATAGGTATACAATTTTTTTTTTTTTTGCTTTCAATGCCACTTTGGGCCTTTTGGCTAACGAGCATGTTTTTTTGGGTTTTTAATATTTTTATGGTCCCCCGCGGGATTTGAACCCGGGACGTCTTGCTTATGAGGCAAGTACCATAGCCGTTGAGCTATGACAGAGGACCATAGGTATACAAAGTTTGAGCTCAATATCTTTTTTACTTCAAAAAAAATATTAAGTATTTTGTAAAAAACACATACAGACAGACAGACGAAAAAATAAGCACCTTAGACCCATGTTTATATTGTGAAATATGTTTGTCTGGATCCCAGGAACATATCCACAAAAGGGGTTCATAGAGTTCGGGGACACCCTGTATATAGATAACAGTGAAAAGATTTTGATGAATTTTCATGTTCCAAGTGTAGTACCATAGTTTGTATGGTTCTGTCATGTAGATATCGTTTAAAAAGTCTTTATTTAAAAATAATAGGCTATGTTATATAGAATTTTGTATAATTTAGTTTTTAAGATATTCTTGAAAAATCTCCTAATAAACCTTTTGTTTTCGAAAGAACTGCTACGATATTTCGAAAACAGTTATCTCAAAGTTAAAAACAGTATAACAGTTATCTTAAAAACACTCATATACTTTTAATAAAAAGTGAATAAACAATATGTTTTTGGTTCCAGGGGTGTTCGTGTGTACTGAGCTGCGAGCCATCACCTCCTCTCATTAATACCCCCCACGACTGTATAATTCTATCCATGGTTATATGGCGTACTTTCACAAACCTGCGGCTTATAAAAATAAGTGAATTAAATTATTAATGAAAACAACTTCAAATCCGAGTACACTGGCCAAAAAAAATTCGTAAATTAAGTTTTTCCAAAACTGATAAATGTTTCCCATGCCAACAAACATAATCAGTTGTGTTTATTTAAGCGCAAACGTCATTTTCCCGCTAGTTTTACACTCACAACTTACGAATTTATTCGAAGATTGAAAATCAGACCTTGGGTTCCATTCGGACCCTTTTTTGTCCCATGTTAAAAATTTTACAACTTTGCTTACATACTACTATTGCATTTAACATAATTTTGTACATAAATGCTCTTCCAAATGCAAGACATATAGCTGCCAAGCAGGTTGCATAAATTGAGTGGTCATTCTGGAAAATCAAAATAATTCATTGTAAATCAAGTTGCTCCACCAATCGGCCTGGTTTTCAATCAGCTGTTTTCTATCTAAAAGGTGTTCTATAATCCTGATTGACTTATAGAACATGATGATCTGAGATAAAATTGCCACATATCCTATAACATAATATGATGCTATTACATTATTATCATAAAATGTTAATGAGTACATATGTAGATGGAAAGCTAAATCTTTATCTTGGTTAAATAAAACTAGGTTTAAATGTTAACAAATGAATGGATTCATTGTAAGATTTTAAACAGTTGTATTTATCACGGGTGAAACTGGTACGACAGCTGTCTCAATACCACAGTATTTGTATTATTTCGGCCACGAGCTTTATCTATATAAATCTAGGTGGCATAAACAATTAATTTCATCTGATAACTGCATAATTTAATGGTTGCGACTTTTAATACGAACTTTTCGCATTTGTCTCTGTTAATTAACGACAAGACAAGAGAAGTAAGAGATCAAAGGTAAGAGATTATAGCCTTAATCTGCTAGGACTTTATTACCAGGAAATAAAATCTTTCCTTTAAAACAAATTATAGCATTAGTTTATGAAATAACTAGCTGGTACCTACGCTTTGCTCGCAGATGTGACTAAATAAATAAAAGGACTATCGGCTAAATATTGTGCCTTACCATTACACGCAATTCAAAACAAATATTTTAGATCTGACTTCCATGGCCTAAAAATGCAAAGTGAGTTTTGCCCAAATCGATCTATTTATCCCTTTTAGGCCTACGTAAATTATTAGCTATGCACCAGTAAACGCTAAAAATCCTATTTTCCTCCAGTTTGTTACTCCTAACTCCCGAACAAACATAAACATTACAAATCAGGTTTTGAGGTGTATTTAACATCTATGAGTACATTTCACATTATATCATACTGTTTTGATATATATTTAACGGTTAAACCAGCGTATACAGTAAAATAATACACAGACGATCTTGTTAACCTTTTGATTCAAATCTGTTGTTTTATGGTCGCGTGTTACGTCCGTTCACGAAACCCCTAATTTTTACATTTTTTTTTTTTTTTAAATAGGAGTTCTAAACCTTATCGGGATAAAAAGGTTGCCTAGATAAATTTCTATCCTCTACGTGCCTTGATAAAAAGTCCTCTACGTGCAAATGAAAGTTTCGTCAAAATTTGTTCAGACATTCTAGAGATTAGCACGGACAAACAAACAAACAGACAAGCATTTTTAGGTTTTGGTATAGTGTGACTAACCACGAGAGCTTAGAAAAAAGTAATAATTTCGAAATTACAGACAGACACTTGAATGTTATTTATATGTATAGATTCAATGAAATATTATGTAATACGGTACATATTATATGACATTGTAAATCATTTACATGACAGTATATATTCTTATGAAATATCTTACACAATACGGTTACATTTGATATGATAAAGCTAAATACATTTAATTTGATAACTAAGTACATTTACCAATTAACTATAACTTAGTTTTATTCATTTTTTCACACGCTGAGAAAATACTACTAATAACGCATTGAAATATGTAACAAACATTACAATGTTATTAAATTTTTTTAAAAATAACTCAACTTAATGGCTGTGTAATTAATTTATTCGAGTATAAAGCACTGGCAGAATGTGATTACAATATTTATTATGATTTGAAATCTGATTAAGGCTGATTAATCAAGTTGTGAGGTTATACGAATATAATAATTAATAAAAACTATAAAATAATATCTTGTACAAAAAACATAGATCAATAACATTTTGTGTTGACAAGTTCATAAATAAAAATGGGGAGGAAAAAACTCTGGAGGCACCGGGCATCGATTCCGGGACCTTTCACATGCTAAGCGAGCGCTCTACCATCTGAGCTACGCTCTCAGTTATTGTAAAACCAGTTCTCATTCTTCTTCTTATATTATAAGTAGATCTTTTTTTATTTTTTTCAATTATTTTACTCAAGTTTTAATTTTTTTCGGAATAAAAAGTAAAATAAAATATTCTCTGAAAAGTCCGCTATAAGTTAATAAATGTTTCGTCAAAATCGGTTCAGCCATTCCTTAGATTAGCGCGACCAAACGTACATATAGACAGACAGACAAAAACTTTATAAATGTGTGTTGAGGTTTTTGTAATGTGTGAATAACCATATGATTTTAGAAAAAGCTTATATTTTGAAATCACAGACAAACACTTCAATTTTATTTACAAATTTATATAGATTAAACCTGTTCATATTCTCTAAAACCGTGTAATTCGTTTTGTTTCATAATCCGAGAATTAAAAAGAAATGAATGGTAAAAGTACTAAAAAGTATAGGTCACACAGCAATTCGTAGCTTTTTCACATTCATTAAATGTAGTATTTCTATCTATTTATAAAGAAGAAAAGCCAGTGTGAGTGGGTACGTAAGATTCAGTTTGCATGTTTGTTCGCTAAGCACGACGGACCGTATGACTGATCGGGACCAAATTTGGCATCTTGATTAATAATTTAGCACAAGAGATAATATCGTACAAATTATTTCTATTACATTAAGTTTAAGGAGTTAAAATGGAGTAACCTTTAATTTCCATGCGAACAGAGACCTGATATTTTTTATAATTTATTCTTATGAGATAAATATAAAATTGGAGCCCTCGCATTTTGTTTATTTGCCTATAATGGATGAAAACTGGGATACCAACTTCATAAAACAGTAAATATATATTTTTTTATATCAATTCAACTTATTAAATTTGGTAAATTTATTTCTTAAATACCAATATGAATTTATTTCATACATTGTCTACGTAAACCCATTGATTTTTAGGACTTCTGTAAATAGAGTAAAAATTCCTCTGCAATAAATGTAAATTACACCACTAGCTTTCCACACGTTAGAGAGCTGAAATTTGATACATATTCTTAGATGACAACGAAGAAAGAAAACCCATTAGCATTTTGATTACTTGAGTCTAAGGGGTGAAATGGTATAACTACACTTCAAATAAATAACTATTCGTACACGTGTTATCAAGTTATAAACCTGAAACTTAGCACATATTACTTTAAAATATTTGGTGAATACAATATTTTACATGAATACAATGTAATTGTAGTTGCGAATGTTAGATGTAGGCCTAACCTAAAAACCTGATTTTTTATTTTCACGTTCGTTCGAGAACTAGGAGTAAGGACACCGACGAAAATGTGTGTTTACCGTTTACTGGCTCATAGTTATTGCAAGTAGGTTGAAGTGGGAAATTCATATAGATGTCGATGAAATTCACCACGTGTTTTTGGGTCAAGAAACTCGTCTGAATTTTTTATTTCGTGTAATAATAAGACTCAATATTTGCCCATGCCTTTCATTGATTTATTCATACTAATGCAATGTACAAAACTAGCAAATCACCCCATTCAATTTTGAAATAAAAAGAGATGAACTAAGAATACAGTGCGTGATACATTAAGTAAAACTAGTTGAGTACTCATTCTTTATTGATATTATAACCTACGCGCATTATCATTATGATCTGTATAAACGTCAAACGTTTAACAGCATTAAATTTAAAAATTTGGTAATTGTGTAATCTTAATGTTAATAAATATTTATTACTGAACAAAATCGCGAAGTTTAAAAAAGAACGCACTTATACAGGCTTAATAATTACTTCATAAAGATTACATTATTGTTGTTTACTGTACATGAAGCAAAAACCTTGATCAGCTGAGCTGTCTAATTATTAAAAGCACGTTGTGAGATTTCACTAAAAATATATCAGCTGTTAGATGTAAACAAATAACTACAAAGCACCACCACAGTTTGAAAGTATTTACGTTCTTTTTAGTATTTAATAGAGTTCCATATGTGAGTAAACAATTAATATGCAAATTAATTTAATCAGGCCTAGAGTACGTGGCTGTATAAAGTACTGTAACAAAATTAAGTGTCATTTTGCTGTTAGAATCATGTTAAATCAAATTGATAACCTTTAAATTAGTTTAGAATATTTCAACCACACTCTTGTTTACTGGTTGTGTTGACTACTCTGAAATAGAACGTAATTGCACTTGACTATAACTCTAATCCTTGAAGTTTATGTGTGTATGTTTGTTAATGTGTGTTTCAATTATCAAATTTATGAAGAGTAATTGAATTCTCGTGTTTTCAAAGAAATTTGACCACCCAGTTATGTCGCCTTTGAGATTAGGTTTTTAAACAGAAAATTTACATTTTTAAGTATTGTAGTTACTTAACAACACTACGAATCTACGGAAACACTGCAACATTACAATAAGGAATAATAAATTAATAAAAAGCCTTTTCTGTCACCAATTTACATTATTGGAACAAGTCAAAATCTTCTGAGCAAGCGTTAGATATATGTTTAAAAAAATTGTTTAATTTTAAGAGGTAAACTAATAAATGGCTAAGTTGGAAAGGGATGCAGTCCAGTTCTTGTTTCTACTTAAAGATAGATATTAGTTTTATCACTCCCTCTTTGTCTAACTATATTTACTGAACGACTTAGTTTCTAATAATTATGTATTTGAGTTCCAACAAAACTAGTATTTCGTTAGTTATTAAAGATATCTAGTTTATAAAATTAAAAATACTTAGTAGGTAACTTTTTTTGTTTTGATTGTAGATTGACTCAGCTTGACATAGTAATATTTAATGCAATCCATTTAGTTGTTAAATATTACATTTTCCTTATTGTGTGCATATTGAATGACTCATGCTCACTTAATGGTTTAGGCCTATAAGGGCATTTATTTATTCCTTAGTAAAAATAAGTTTACAAAGTATTGTAAATGAATTATATATTAATTAAGTAAATAAATTACAATATAAAATAAATAAATAACCTAGAATTGCATGGAAAGAGTAAGGCAGTAATGTGAATAACAATTTTGTAGAAATGGAGGACAAATTAAAAATTAAGTTGGATAATTTTATATTTCTGTATTGAGAAATATTCAGTAGACTATTTATCATGTCTGCAGTTATTACACTCTAGGTAGTTAGTTCAAAAATGTAAATTTCTAGAATTAACAGACAGTTTTGTTACTTATCAGTTAGTCATTTGCGAGAAACTCCATCAACATGTATGTGTTACAAAATATTTACTCATATATTTATTATATTTCCCCCTAATTTTCTTTATTTCAACGAGATGAACTTCTATGACAAACACTTACTGTGTGAATGCAAACAACGATTTGACGGTAAAATATCGCACAGTATTTTGCAATAGGTCGAAAAAATATGTGTGCAATGGAACTTCAAGGTTGCAAATTCACTCGACACCTACACTTTGCAGTGAAACTCATCTCACAAAGCAGCACACTAGTTGTAGTCGAGGCTATAAAAAAAACATTCAAAGTGACTTTAAACATGTTAGGAGCGGGTTTTCTTAAGCTTATATAACCGGCTCGACTAATTATTGCAGATTGAATTGGTGAAATGTAAAGAAAGATCAAGTCAGAGTAGTTTTAAATGAAATCACAAATTGTTACCTAAATGATAAAGGACGATACTACCTTTACGGCTTCTTGATATGGAGATCTAACTGAAAATTTTAGTAACAGTATGAGGAACTGTAAACCGTAAGACGCCAAATAAAGTGTATTTATTTATATTTTCAAACAGTGTATTCAACTAAAAATACAGTGTATTCTAGGGTTGATGCCTAGAAATCCTTGAAAAGCCTAGTGCTGAGTAAAAACTTCCTTACAACCTTTCGAGACGTTTACGTTTTTAAGAAGCTTTATGTTGCACCTGATGAGGAAACTTTACTAAGAAATTTGACCTGTGGTGTCTGACACAATTATCACAAGCTTTCTTAATGACATTTGTCAAAATTTTGCAAAATTTTTTGACCTCTCTTGCATTACAAACAGAGTAATACGCAGCTAAACTCAAAGCAAATAAAATATGGCACGGTTATATTTTTAATTAGAAACTTATAAAACAACGTTCTTCACAACAAATAAAACGTATCGTCATCTTTATCATCAATTTCTTCGCATCAATGTATCTGGTTTATAAACGTCTACAACAGCCCTATGAACTGTAACGCTTTATAAATACATAATATGTTTCTATTAAAGCCTCCTTTATAATTAACTTTCTTAAATTTATAAGAAAATAGTAAGCTCAAAAAACATGTTTTCTGTAGGGTTTTAGTAGATTAACTTTGTGAAATGGGTATAAACCCACAAACGTATTAAACATATCTTGTAGAGATTTTATTTCTGAAGATATTTATGTAAAATAGACCAATAAAAAACAAAAAATTAAATTAAAATATCTCAGAAAAATCACATCTTTAAAAATAAATAAATGAATTACAAAATATCCACCTTTTAAATACAAATGTAACGGTAGCTTAATTAAGAACATCAAATGAGAAATAACAAAAATGCGACCATGTTTACAAATGTTTATATCGTGAAATATGTTTGTCTGGATCCCACGAACATATATCCACAAAAGGGGTCCAGAGAGTTCGGGGACACCCTGTATAACTTAACATCTCAAATAGAGATAGATTATCAAGTATGTGTACGTATTCAAACTGAACCAAAACAGTGATAATGTTCTGTTGGTACCACTATTTCACTAAAAAAGTTCATTATGTTAAGATTTTAATAGGGAGGCGTATACTATAACTTCATTAACTTTTTTGTTCCTGTAATGTAAACATGGCTCTATTCATACCTTCTTTATTATGAATTTATTCAGTTACTAATGACTGAGAAATCAATAAGGAAAAATGAATACATTTCTTTAATGTATTCGTTTTTATGAACAAGAGTTTTAAACTTTCATCCACAATTTATTGGAAATAGACCTATGAATTCAATAATTCCATATTTCCAACTAGCATTGAATAATTATTTAATGAAAACGCAAAGGTTTCACCCGAATTAGAATTAATTTTATTCCTTGCAAATTGTAAAGAATATGCTGGTGTACTTACTTCTAAATAAAATAACCAGTTATTAGATGTTCTTTTATTAAAAATCAAGTATTTAAACGTAAAGGTTCCAAAAGGCAGAACCTAGTTTTACCATGTACAGTAAATATTTTCTGCAATTAATTATAGAAATCCTCATATCTATCATAAGTAATGAGGAAAAAGAAAACTGTTATGAGTGTTTGTAACGATTTAACTGAAAAACAATTACCTGATTTTGATGCAACTTTACCAAACATTTGAAATCGACTAACAGCAATTTCTATTTACCGTCTATTTTTAGCAGGTGAAGTCTTCTCATTTGCTTGGATATATTCTGAACTGGAAAGTCATCAAACTCGACAGGTTTATAAAGCTGACAGAAAACTTAACTGTGAGTTCTGAGAGAATTCATTGTCACAATGCCTTACTGTTTCAAAGTAACTCCTTTCTCTTCCATGAAAGGATCAAAGTCACATGCAAACAATCATTTGCAAGTTTTGTTTATAAATGTTTATATCTAAGTATTGTCTGTAATATTTTCCTTTGATTTTTAAAAAAACTGCTGTTAAGAAGTTATTTTAACCACTGATTTAAACAAATTGATCAAACTCATTGTTTTGTAACCAAGTCAATAATGATTAAAAGGATAATTATGTCCGTCTGTGTGACTTTTTGTAGTTTAAGTAGTTTCCTTACTTTACATAGGTAGTTGGTTGTCGCGTTTCAGAACTCACTCCATCTTCAGATTATCGCTCTGTTGGGTCGTTAATGCATTAAAATTGAATACAGTACAACGTAACACATATACACGCACACACCAACTCAAATAACATAACCGCGTGTTCATCAAATACTTTTAAGTACTGAGCTTTTTTTTAACCTCTCCATTGCTGAGAAAAACAAGGATCTGAACTTTCAAAAGTAAAAATAGAACCCTATGAATTTATTGCTTCTCAAACCTTACAATTACAATTTTTTTAAATTTTCTTTTTTTTTCGTCGTTATAATATTTCTAATTTTATTTCTTAAACGTTAAATTTAGATTTGTTTTATTTTTTTATTTTATTTTTCTTCAGTTTCCTCATGAGTTCTAACTTGTCTATATATTCTTTTACATGACTCGTTTTTACGTATAAGTCTTTATCAAGTGTTACACATGAAATATATTTACATTAATAATACTTATACAGAAACATATAGACTTGGAGTGTGTCTGAGAGGAGTAAGTAAAACTACAAGAAAGTGAGATACAGTCCGTCACGAAGTTGTAACTTTATTAACCTAGTTTTCGTGAAATCGGTTATACCGCCTAGGCAGGTTCAGGGAGAAATAGAAGGGATGACACACCCTTCAGGCCAGATACATCCCTAGTCTGATGATACTATACACAACACAAGCTTGGACATTTAAAAAAATAATAAATAAATACACTGCGTGGTCGGTGATCTTTTCAATGAAGTCTGATCGTAAAATTCTTGATCGATCGCTTTAATTTTGCAAGACATAGCTCTAACCGTTAGCATGTTGAAAAATAACGCCTACATTTCAAACAGGAATTTCCTGCTATGATATACGTTTCACTGATTATACAGACTTAGCTCTAGACAGGTTGTATAATCCTCAAAATAATATATTCTCTGACAAAATAAAATCACAGCGCATTTGTAGAAAAAAGGCCAGAATGTGGTCAGTCGGTGGGAGAAAGAAGTACAGCAAACTCGTTTCAGGCAAATATATTAAAAATGAAAGTTTTAAAATGTGAAATAAATTCCATTTTAATAAATAAAAAATATAAAGGTTAAAGGCAAAATCTAATAAAAATAAGTTAAGGACAAATTATTCAAGAGTAAAATCTAAAAGAAAAAAATATTAAAAAGGTTTTCAAGCCAAATGACAAGTGTAAATGATTTAAAAGTATTGGACTTGGAAGGAGCTATAATATTAAACCTTATTATTTACACAAAAACCCACGCGTGCTAGCACAAGACATTAAAATATTATAAAAAAGTGAATTCTTAAATAATAATAACATTTATAAAAGTAAATTCATACATGCCAAGGAGCTTAATATTAAGAGGTTAGCCCTTGTCTTATTTTGAAATTTTATTGTTGGTGGTTGTGATGAGGAATGTATTTTGAGTATTAAAAGCTTACTGTATTGAGTATAACTTGTCTTTGAGCATAATTATAAGAAAAAAATAATAATACAAAATTTATTGTGAATTAATTTATAGTTGAATCATATTATGCTTATTTTTGACCTCTATCAAAGAAAGTGTCCAAATAACTGGCAAACTAAATTTCTCTTATATATAATAGAGAAGGCTCCAGAATTATTCATAAAATATAATTGTTTTTACCAACATTTTTTGGAAATTGAATTGTCATGTTGATGTTTTGTTATAGGCTATTTGGTATTAAACAAGGTTAATAAAAATTATATAGCTTAAGAAAACGTGTTTCGACTTTCAATTATTTACAGAATGAGTTTTTTTGGAACTGAAAGTAATACGCGACGTAATCAATATAACAGTTTTGTCACAGCTCTTTTATTGATTCATCCAGGCTCAGAACGTTTTAAACATCCTGAATTATAATGTCCTTAGGGAATGTAAACACAAGCGTGGCGTTGAAAGAGTCGGAAACCATATTGAAGAAACCTGCTGCGATAAAGACAAGTTTTATTTTCTCTTGTTCACAAATAACTTACCAATTTAATTTGTTTAGTACTAGTCATCCAATCCATTGGCATATTAACATACAATCTAAAAATGTCATTGAAAAGTGAAAATAAATATATACAGGGTGTTTGAAAAGTCTGAAAACGGCTTAATATCTCAAAATGTACGAGTCTTTTGAGATAGAAATAAATGCGGTTATTCACAGCCATAAAAAACAACTATCTCATGGATTTGAAATTTTTGTTCGAAATCTTGGATCGCCATCTTGCAATAAACTTCATTTTTTCATGTAAAATTTGACGAAAAACAATGTTCAAATCCGTCTTTGAATATTTAAATCCATGTTTAAGTTATAGTCAATCAAATAAGACAAAACTAAAAATAGCGTGTCAAAATAACCAAAGAAAAACACATCTCATATTACTACAATTATTTTACAACTTTAAAAGTTTCCTTTTTTAAAAATGTGATTAAAAAATGCTAATTGTAATTAATGCCTTAAACTTCATTAATTAACATGATTAGAGCAATGATAAACTTAGAAAAACCCGTAAGCAGCACTGCCGCATTACTATAGCCGAATTTTCTTATCAGGAAATAACTAGTATTATGTAATGAGAGATTCCTATGCAATTTGTTCCTTGTTGCGGAAATTGTTCCAAATATATCTTTGCACAGAATTATAGTAAATTTAATTGTCTTTCGAATGATATAGCTCACAAATTGCACTTGTGTTTATGAGTGGGAGAAATTGCGTAATTACCTTACATTGATAATACAAAAAACATTTATCAGGAGATTTCTATCAGTTTTGTTCTTTGTTCCAAGGACTGTACCTGAATTACCTTTGCACAGGATTGTATTAAATTTAATTACGCTTTGAACGATATAGCTCAAAAACTGCACACGGGCTTATGAGTGGGAGAAATTGTGCAAAAATCTTACACTGATAGTGACAAAATCATTTGTTTGGAGCTCCGTATCAATTTTGTTCCTTGTTCCGGGGGGACTGTACCTGAATTACTTTTGCACAGAATTGTAGTAAATTTAATTACCTTTCGAACGATATAGCTCAAAAATTGCACACGGGCTTATGAGTGGGAGAAATTGTGCAAAAATCTTACACAGATAGTGACAAAAACATTTGTTTGGAGCTTTGTATCAATTTTGTTCCTTGTTCCGGGGGGACTGTACCTGAATTACTTTTGCACAGAATTGTAGTAAATTTAATTACCTTTCGAACGATATAGCTCAAAAAGTTCACACTGGCTTATGAGTGGGAGTAATGGCGCAAAAACCTGACATTTATAATGAAAAAATCATATATCGGGAGTTTCCTATCAATTTTGTTCCTTGTTCCAGGGACTGTACCTGAAATAACTTTGCACAGGATTGTATTAAATTTAATTACCTTTCGAACGATATAGCTCAAAAAGTGCACACTGGCTTATGAGTAGGAGTAATGGCGCAAAAACCTGACATTTATAATGAAAAAATCATTTATCGGGAGTTTCCTATCAATTTTGTTCCTTGTTCCGGGGACTGTACCTGAATTACATTTGTACAG
>JAGFPH010003880.1:109559-123165 GCA_018207615.1 Philaenus spumarius | reverse complement strand
CGCAATAAAGACATAATAAAATTAAAATTAAAAAGTAAAAAATTAAAATACTGCTACACTAGACCTAACTCACTAGTGATTACACGTTAGTGATTACTAACCCACTAAATAAAATCTAAACTGTCAATCACCATAACAGGGCAAAACAATTAAACAACTTATACAAAATTAACAAAACTATCCAACTGTAATAATGGCATGCGTAGGCCCTATGCCCAAGGGCTAATTGAATGACACTGATGGGTGTGTTAACGGCATTGTTTGTTTGTTTACGTTACCGTTAGCTAATAGCCCAGGTACCTTATACACCCTACCCTCTTACAGTTATATCTTTCTTTAGACACCCCACCCCTTCCGGTCGGCCAATAAGCAATAAATAACCCAAACTAAGGAATATTGAAAGTTGTCGCGTCAGGCCCACCCACCCGGTCGGCATTTCCATTGTGACAAATCTTTCCGGGCATCCGCCAAATTAATTAACTGATGTTAGTTTTAATCGTCAACCAATATTTTAACGATTAAGAGTTAAAAGTTAATCAGTTTTAAAACTAACGATTAAGTTAAAAGTTACCCATATTTTTAACGATTAATTTTAATTGTTAATATTTTTAATCGTTAATCCTAAGTCTGGTTAAATTAAAGAAAATATTTGGGTAGATCTATAAATAAATAAAAGTTTTAAGAATATATTATTGATTTTAATTATTTTCTATATACATCGTCTATATTTTGTATGTGGTTTATATTACAGTAATTACGAATATTATATGTAGAAAAGATATCAACACATAATAATGCAATTTTTATATAGAATTTGCAGATCTTTTGGTATATATGATTATTAATTTATGATAGTTAATGTTGGACAATACCACTCGAGTAAACGCATCGAACTCAGTGAGCGGAGTCCATCTTGAGAAGGCTGGTCGAATGCTATTGCATTAGTAAGACGATCGAGCGCGGCTAGAATAAGCACTTATTTTTTTAAATGGCGGTCTAATGTTTTATTTTTACCAAATGAATGCAACAGTCGTTTTTGCAGAAAACTCCAATCCGTAATCAGTACCGTACACAAACATAGTCGTCTTGATGATTTCCCGTTTTTTAAGTAATTTATTTAAAATCATGGTTTTAGTCTTGTTTGTAAGAAACTATCTTTAAAAATTTGATAATTTACCATTTTTGTAATCTACTAATTATAATATAAATATTCATGAACAACTTCCCGTAAATTACAACAATTAGTTTATCTTCAACATAACCTTTGGTGAAAGTTTCATAAGACTTGTATGGAACTGTTTCGGCCTGGTACCGCACACTCTTAATTTTTAAACACTGTAAACTTTACTTTCACAATTACTCGTTTCATCCAAATCAATAAATGGTTAATAATTTATCACTTTTATTTTTCAAAGTGTCTCAGGTTGAGCAAAGGAAACCATCTATCCAACTGTTGAACAGTTCCGGATGTCTTAGTTGTATAAAATGACTTCCCCCTTTGACTAAGTAAAGCCTGTAACAAAGAACACGAAATTATAATTATTTTTATTTCATGTGGTTGAATACCAATTTAACTGAAACGAATAAATTTCAACTTTAAGCCCTGGTTTCCAAGTCACAGCATTATTAGTCCAAGACTAATGTCCAAGCCCAACATAAGGAAGTATGGCTCGTGCTACTTCAGTGTGGAGTTTCAACGTTATTATCCATGTTGGGCGCTCAATCTGCTGACGTCTTGCCATAGGAAACAATTTACATTAGTGTGGTCATGTGGACACACAACCTATTAATCGAATTCATCGCATGCGATTCTGTTGTTGTCAGTTTTTTTTAATGACATCAAAGGAATTTGCGCTCAACATATTTCAATGTTTACACTACTTAAATTCTGCAAATCTTAAACCAACCTTAACTTTGTCTAGGGATGACGGGAGGATGTGTAGGAGGGGGTGAGAAGGGAAAACTAACTGCCCACTTAATGTAATATAATGTAAATTAGTGTCTTATTTGATCGAGTGTGGGTGATTCGCGTTATTCAAGTACCTAAGATTTTTTTTAAATTTCTAACAAGTTTTTAATATATATGATTAATTTATAAGTATTTTTAGAGCTGTAGTAGTTTTAAGGTTTAGAATATTTTGTAAATGTATAATTCCAAAACGCTTTTATCAATGAATTTGTTTACGGTTAGGTTAGGTTAGACTTACTTGACTTTAACTAGTTATTTTCTAAAGAGAAATTCTTCTTTAACATATTTCAAATATTAATAAAACATATTTTATGAATAAAAATGCAAATACATTGCTTTTTATTAAATTTGCCCAAAATCCAAGCTTCTGATTTTTGGTCAAAAAGACTGAATGAGACTATTGGCGATATAAAATTAGTGGGACTTATGCTGGGTTGAAAATCTAAAATTACTTATTCCCATATAATGTTTATTTTTCAGTCAGTAAAGTTCTTAAGCGTAACCAGGACGACTGTGAGGGGGGGGTGGGGTATGGACAAATTTTAAGATTCAAAATAACACGTTTTAGGCTTCCCAAAAGCACTTTAAAATGATATAGGTATGTATACTTTTCCACTTTTAATTGTGATTCAGGCCTATTTTAGAATAATGTAGAATAGCAACTATTACTCACCCACTGCCAAATCTTTCTGTGCACTGTCTCTAACCTCATAGGCCAGGAACACACACAGCGTTTTTTTGTCGGCTGCGGATTAGTTACCGTCGCCGTTCACAAAATTTAAAGTGTGCACACAGGGCAGTAAAACTTCCGATGCCGCCAAAAAGCATCACTTATTAGTATTCATTAAACTGAAGTGTCTAGTCATCAATCACGAAGTGTGTTTTGTAATATATTATTTCTTTTAATGTTTTATTGATATGAACAGAGAGCAACTCTCGCTTTATTGTTATTCCGTCGCTAATCGAAAAGAAAGCAAAAACATATACTTATTTGGGTTCATCCAATCAATAAATAAAAGAAGAGAAGATTTTTGAGCATTCTACACTGTATTTCCTGATTTGAGGAACTAGAAGAAACATTTTTAATTATTTAAGAATGTCGGATACGTCATTTGACGAACTACACACGCGGCTAAAGGATAGTATTCTAAGAAAAACTAAAATAAGGATATTTGGTGTGCATTTTGTCACGCTCGCCACTTTTTCGGCGGAGATGGTAAAAAATCCGTCGATTGTAATGGCAGCGAGCGGCTGCACAGCTACCGTCAGCGGTAAATAAACCAATAGTTTATTTTTCCGACCAATGAGTATGCTCTAATACTCTCCTTCGCGCCACTGTTGATATGATGTTGACGGCAAATCATCCGTGGCGGACAAAAACTCCGTGTGTGTTCCAGGCCACACACTATACTGCATCGTATATCAAATAAAGTGCCAGTGCCCGATTCGACCCCTGGTTACGCCTGTGATAAAGTTTGTGTTGGTATTAAGGCTTCTAGTTTGAGCCTGATTTAATTGTAACAGACAATATTTAATTAATTACAGTCCTTTGACTAACATTATACTATACCAAGGACTTATTTTGACTTGATTGGAAGGAAAGCTCCAAACCCATTTCATACTATACTTTAAATAATTATTTGTATTCATTTGATCTATTTTCAGAGATACTGTGTCATGAAATAAAAATCAATTTAGATCCAGGAATAAATAGTGTTAAATGCAACATCTCACATTCAGACCCTGGTTGTTCTGTTATGTTTTTTCTTCTCTTGAATATGAAGTTTTTCTATTCTTAATAGTCTCACATACATAAAGATAAAACAAAGCAAACTTTAATTTTAAAATAAAATATACTAACGTAGCATTAGGAATGTTATTTGCCAAGCATAACGCATGCTCCCAACGGACAAGAGTATCTTCATCTCCTTGTATTATCAACGTCTTGGCTTTTATAAGAGGCAAAATATTTTTACACATATCTCCTGTTTCGTTTTTGAATATCGTAACACGGTTTTCGTACCAGTCTAACCATAGGTCTCTGAAATGATCTTGCCCATAATTTGTTTCAAACGGTTTCATTATATCGGCTGACCAGTTTGAAACATCTTTAAGACCTAAAATTTACAATAAATATATTAAAACAAATTGTCTGACAGTACAATATACATATAATTTAACACATAAACAGGTATAAATAACAGACAAAGGATTAGAATAGTACTGTGTAGTTGACAATACGCTTCTGATGATGGCAAGCAAAGAACAAATTGAGATAAGAAAGGCAAAACAAGAAAAAAATGTTTAAGTTAACGCAGCGGAAATACAAATAACATATGTAGTGAGAATTTACTTTCCTGAATTAATATGGTAACTGGTAAAACATAAATACAGTAAGATCTCGATAATCCGGCATGCTCGGGGATCCGATGATGCCGGATTATCGAGGTGTTCCTTTAAAATGGTTTAGACAGGGAATAAACTATAAATAAACGCTCATGTACTATAAATATTATTATTATTGGGTTGTTAAAGAGTTGTTACAACACACAAGTATATATAGAGTGGACACGTAAATTACACGCTGAAACTACGTAAAACAATAACTGCGTAGAGAGATTGCCGCTAACTGATGGGCCTCAGGTAGGGACGGCTCCATTCCCCTTTGTTTTTGGCTTCCGTTAGTCAGTATGTGGAGAGGGTTTGCTATTTTTACTCCAGCCTGTCACCTATTCTTCGAACCCTTTTACATCCAAACCGTGCAAAGCGGTTTTAAATCGAACAACTGTTTACAAGAAATTTAGTGTATCTTTTTCTACAGGCTTCAATTTATTAAAATAATCTTCATTAAGTGGTAAACTTTCAACAAAATACTGTCAGCAACGAAAGTGTTAAACGGTCCCTTTAACCGGGAACATTTTTAAAGGACGACGAGAGCACATTGTTTTGAATCGGTTCGATTTTTAGGAGAAATGTTGATTGTTGATTGAAATGTTTTGTTTTGGACAAGTTTATTGAGCAGTAGATTTTTACACACTGTTTTTGACAGATGCGGAGTCAACAGACAGTGTAGACCGGGCCTAAATCACTCAATAATTACAAAAACTGCCATTTTTAATGAATGCCAATTTTCAAGATGATGGATGCCGAACCATCGGGTCTGCCGGACTATTGAGTGCCGGATTATCGAGGTCTTACTGTAATAGCTTTAAAAGGCTCTTGCTATTCTTGAAATTTCTATCAAGGTTAAAGCAATTTGAATTTCAGAAAATGTATTTGTTAGAGTCATTATTGCCATTTTTCTAATATGGCTTTGATTTTTTTACCCAAGAGTCGAATGCAAAAGTTGATAGTGGGCCGAATGCACTCTTTATGAGGGCCGTCTGGAAATTAGTATAGTACAAATGATTAAGCAATTCTCTTGCAGGCTGGTTAAACAAGTCCCTTGCAGTTCAACTTGCCCTACTCCTCTCTACTTCCACAGTCATATCTGTAGGCTACAGAAATTCATCGTCTGCACACCTTAACAGTGGTCGAGGTTAATTTTGTTGTATTATACGTGTTAGCATGTTCAAGGTCAGACATCTTTACGGTGTCTTTCAATGATGTCCATTAATTGTTGCTTACTCTCAGGTGTTGTGTAAGAAACCCATGTTTCACCTCCAGTAACAATGTGAATCAAAAACCCCCTAACAGAGTATAATTCCAAAAGCTTTTTAATTTAGTGTGATTCAAGGTGGTGGTAGTGGTCAAAGTTTTATTTAATCATCATGAACAATAAATTAGTTTTTAATACAAATTCTCACACATATACGTTTAGTGATCAAACGTGTTTCATTGACACAGTCGTCATCCTCAACTACAGTGATCAGTAAATGGTTACAGTTTTGCCTTACATATTTACAGCTCTATTTTATTACACAAATTATTTAACTTTAATTTCACTAAAAACTCTTGCTAAGAGCTACTATTATAATCTGAAACACTTAATTACCCTTTTGTTAAAATCATTTCAGAAATGTTCAAACAATAGGGAAAACTTATCAAACTCAGACCAATTCGAAGATTGACCGATTACGCTGTATTGACGTGCAATCTGAATTCATCCTTTCATTTGTACCAGACGAATTACTGAACCCTGGTAGTTAAAAGTGAAACTATAAATTGACATTCAAAATTTTATTAAAGTAAGTCCATGCCTTCATCACTGAAGATGGTGACTGTGTTGTTGAGACCAGCTTGGTCATTAAATGTGTGAGAATTCTTAACATTCAAAATAATTCCTTCTCATTCGCCATGGTCAAAGTTTATTAATAGTTAAATACATTTCACAGTGTACACGTACTTCGACTGATTTAATATTCATGTTGATTTTAAACCATTTTAGTGGAAAATGGAATTCAGTTGTGTGTAAACTAAATATAGTAACCAATTCAAGTTAACTCTGACAACAGCCTTGTCAAGCCAAAAGTGCAGTCAGACCATCGTACTGACCAGCACAGTATCGCAAACAGTAATTTCATAAACATTTTATTTAATGTAGTGTTTGTAGGAAGTAACAAAGAAATACACCATGTTATAAGATCTACTTACGAGTGTGTAATTTCATATCGCTCTCATTAACGTAAGACATGGCTGACAGCGTGATTAATTTCTCAACTTTGTCTCTATTCATTGCAGCCAATATCAAACCGGTCGTACCTCCATCACACCAACCAAGTACTGAATACTTTGGCACTTTAAGGACCTACAAATGTTTAACGATTTATTATTATTTTACTGTTAATTGTGAATTTGTAATAAGTACTTTATAAAGACTACTGCTTAATTTGATCTATAAAACATGAAATATACTTTATAAACGTTCTGTTGAAATACTTTATCAGAATGTTAGTCAAATAAGGTTATGCAGATCATATAGATTGTAAAAACTAAAATGGTGGCAATGTTTCAAATCGGTTTCGTACCGAGGCTGCTATATGAAGACATTTAATAAACTCAATTGTTAACTATTGGGTGTTGGCAAAAGTTGTTAATGTCAACAACATTTTATTAAAATTTGGTTAAGCTGGTAATATACCCTAAAATAAATAAAACTTACTGACTGTGTTGCAGTAAAATAATTATTTTACGTATAAGTAAATCCTTAGAATGAGTTTATTGACGAGTACCAAGAACATTACTGTTTTTATAGGTCTTAATATTTTTCTGTTTTAAAATTTTTCTTGTAGCCTACCTACCATAGGCGTAACCAGAACGACCGTATGGGGGGGGGGTTACAACAACCAGGGGGGGTATTTTTTAACCCTAAAACGTGCGATCACTCCCGGCTACGACAACACATTTGTAACGAGTGATTGTATCGAATATTTGACCCACTAAAAATCTTCCAATCTCAAAAAGACAAACACCATTGGAAAGGTAATGTTTCAAACTTTAATTTTTTTATTTACAATTTCTTTCTAAAACGTATATTTACATACGTAATCATCGTTTTAGTTTTGAGTTTTCTAAATGAAATACGCCGAAATGGCCGTTAATTTCCAGTTTCTATGTCCCTCCCTACAGCCCGCAAAGTATTTTTTCTGAGTTTATCTATATACTGATGGATGCGTCATACTTTCCCCTATCTAAATCTGCCATCCAATCAAAAATTGGACAAATAGTTCTAAAGTTGTGGGGCGTTTTGTAGACCTTTGCAATTGGTCAGTTTTCCTACCAATAAACAGCCTAACTAATTACACGTGATATCTGTGTGATAGAAGTCTATTTTTAGACATATTATGATATGTGTGTGAATGCTTCAAGCTAACATTTAATGTGAACCAAATATGTTTTGCTCGAAAGGTTTGTTGTCTATGAGCGTAGGAATGAGAGCGTTTTGGTCTCAAACCAAGGCTGTAATTTCAAATTAACACTTATTCCCCATGCATATTCATATCCGACCGTTATATACCAAGCATGAGTGGGATGTTTCTATATTTCTCCTCGCTTTTGTTATTCAAATAATTCTAAGTCAAACACTTTTATGAAAAGATAATTTACAAGTATAACTGTAAATTCTGTAAGTGTAACTGTCAATTCTTTGATTTATTCTCTACATTTTGTTATAATAATATTTCATTTTTGGACAAAGTATATATTCCTAAATTACGTTTCAAACTTGGCATAGTTTTTATAACAGTCTTGTAGTAGGAACATAAAAACTGGTGTTTTCAAAATAAGAAATTTGAAATTCATAAATATTTTTATACAGTTCTATTTAGAACTAAATTACAAAACTTTTTTACCTTTTGAAAAAAATTTAAAAAAATGTTTACTACTTTTTATGTAGACCTAAAGTTGAACCTTTACCTTTCGTAACTGAACATTTTTTGTTTCTTCAGCAAAGAACTTTGTAAATTTTACATCTATAATTTTTTTACTAGCATATATAAATTCTTTGAACTTTTCTCTATAAAAAAGCTGTGGAATACTTTTAGATTATGGTTAATTTACTATTTTTGGCGAATTTTTGAAAAAATGCTTGCAAACGCCAAAAAAAACATTTTTGTTAACATTGCCGGTTCTAGGGTTAAATTAAGATGCAAAATAACACGTTTTAGGCTTCCCAAAAGTACTTTAAAACGATATAGGTATGTAAAATTTTCCACTTCTAATTGTGATGCATTCCTACTTTAGAATAATTTAGAATAGCAACCATGACTCATCCCCGGCCAAATATTTCCGTGCGCTGCCTCTAACCTCATAGGCTTGGAACCTCGTAGGTTTTTTTGCCGACTGTTGATTAGTTACCGTCCCTGCTCATAAAAAGCCTCATTGGGATTCATTAAACTGAAGTGTCCAGTTCATTAATCACGAAGTGTGTTATGTAATATATTATTTCTTTTAATGTTTTATTTATATGAACAGAGATCAACTCTCGCTTTATTGTTATCCCATCGCCGATTGAAAAGGAAGCAAAAAAATATACTTATTTTCGTTCGTCCGATTAATAAATAAAAGAAGAGAAGATTTTGGGGCATTCTACACTGAGTTTCCTGTTTTGAGGAACTAGAAGAAACATTTTTTAATTATTTAAGAATGTCGGTTTCGTCATTTGACGAACTGCACATGCGGCTGAAGGATAGTATTCTACGAAAAAATACTAAAATAAGGAAAATTGGCGTCCATTTGGTCACATTTTCCACTGTTTCGGCGGAGAAATGGCAGCGAGCGGCTGCATAGCTAGGTACCGTCAGTGGCAAATAAACATATCGTAATCCCCTCCTTCGCGCTACTGTTGATATGACGGCGACGGCTGCCTTTAGAACACTATACTTTGATACACTACACTGCTTCTATATAAAATAAAGTGACAGTGCCCAATTCAACCAAAGATAATGTCAGCAATATATTGATAATTTATTGTAGCTTAACATTTGCATAGGTGTTGAAAACAAGTTAGGTATTTTAATATAAACAAAGTCCGAAATATTTTTTCAATGGGGGGGGTTATAACCCCCAAACCCCCCCCCCCCTGGTTACGCCTATGCTACCTACTCTTTGAATGATTATAGAATTATAATAGGTCTAATCATTAAATAATTACCAATTTATTATTATATTAGTTAGTTGTAGTAATTAATTTTCAAGATATAATCTACAAATTTAGAAAAGGACTGTGGTCAATACAAGTCAAATTATGTTAAATCTGTTAAATAGGCCAATCAATAAGTTTGCAAGTATAAGCTAGGTTCTGACCTATTAGGCCTAAACAAAAAACAGTACTATTATCAAGTGTGTTTCTGAGATAATTGTGTTTTAGTTGCCTCATTCCAACCTTAATAATCATAGTATTTGCAATTTTTTCAGCCTTACATACCATAATTTTTACTTAAGAATCAAATTTAAATCTTCATCTTCATGCCAATTAAATTCATTCCATTATTTAAATAATGTTACTTACCAATAAACAATAACACTTACTGTGATAAGCAAAAACACACTATCTGTAGTTACTGTGCTTTGGCTTATTTTTACAATGTAATTACAGTAAAACAGTAACTACAGATTCTGTGTTTTTGCTTATCACAATAAGCGTTATTGTTTTTCCATAAGGTGGTTTATTTTAAACCTTAACACAGAATGCCTATCTACAATGCAGATACTGTTTTTTTTTTTTTTTCTTATTACTTCTAGTTACTTCTTGTGTCTTAAAAAATTATGGTTCTAAACGTAGTTACAGTAACATCAGACCCTCATTTTCTCCGAAACGGTAACAGATACAATGTTTTGGTTTGGTTTTTTGGATTCCTCGTTGTCCAAAACCTTGAGATCAATTCTTAACTCAAAATCGATAATTTTGTCAGTTAGGATATTTGGTTTCCAGGGCAGTATTATGATTTAAATAATAATAGGCCTATAACTAAAAGATTGTGTAAATATGGGCACCCTCTCTTTTGTTTTTGACTTTAAGTTACTTTCTGTAGGAAAAATTCTAGATTTTTGACCTCCATTAACATCTACAAGTATACTAAATGAATAAGAGGCAAAGTATTGATTAATACCAATTATTTCTATTAGAAAACATAGATTTAAAAAAAAATTCAGAAAAAATGTGGTTCCAAAAACATTACAAATTGTTTCTAAATGTTTTTCAACTGGATAAAACGATACAAAGAGCAATTTGCATTTTGAGAATTTTAAATGAACATAAATCAAACATTGTTTACAGAAATTGCAAATATAAATTGCACAATTGCCGACATAACACATTTAACGCACAATTCCCTGCGAGTATCTTGAGAAAACTTTTCATCACAAAAGATGAATGTTGCATCCCTCAAATCTGGAGTATCCTAACATTGATATCCAGGTTATCATCGCTGTCTACAAAGGGATGGTCTCAGGAGTCTGATGATGGATCATATCGTTTTGTGGGTTAAATTTTCTTCTTCTGACAGCCTTTATTCTTCCACCCATGTCCGGTCTCTAACTCTGGGAAATCTCAACGACCTCTTCTTGAGAGCACTTTTGTCAAACGACTTGGTCAACTGATCCTTTTATGGCGTTCAAGTGATGAGGCTGGCCCTTACTGCTTTGAGTCCCCAAGCGGTGGTTCTCTTCTTAATGTTGATGATAGGAGATATGTTGAATGGTGAAACTGCATTTGAAATCCCTGGGGAACATTGCGGTGTTTCAGCAGCCTCATCAATTGGTATAGCTTGATGTGCTTTTGTATATTGGGATAACTTGAAGGAGAGGCAGATAATAGGCCTATTTATGAAACCAATAAAATATATTGTAAAACTTTGTATTTTATTAACAATACCCTATGAAACAAAATCAGCAATTTGTATGTAGGGGGGCTACTGAACCGATTGAATAAATAGTTTTACTAATAAAAAGCTACACTATCCCTGAGTAACATAGGTTATAATTCATTTTGATAAAAACATTTTTTTTACTAAATATTTGTAAATTTAGTCGGAAAAAATCTTAGGTTAGGCCTAGACTGATGTGCCAACACATGTATTTACATTTATTACCATAGCTACAAATTCAATAAAATAACAGATAAAACAGATGTTTGCTCCAATATTTCCATTAACACCTGATTTTAAACTTTGAAGCAATTATTTGTAATTCTAACTTTTAGGTTAGGTTTTTATTAAAGTGTAGAGCCGAGCCTTGCTGGTTCTTTTAATCTTTATTATAACTGCTGTTATAAAATATACAAAATCATTTTATTTGAACGTATTTACCATCTTAGTATTGGGGTTATTATTAATCCTACACCTTTATTATAAAGAAAAGATAACATGATTATGTTTATTAAAGGTTCCAACGGAGTTGGCATGAAGAGCACATAGGGGTTTGTCCTAGTTATCGATATTTATATTCACTATGGCCAAAAACAGTCACTGAAACTTATGCATCTGACCCAGCTGATCAGTGTTGTTATAACAATAGTATTTTGTTTGTTGATTTTAAACCAAGCAGTGCACAGATTAAATTGGTATTAACACCATCAGAAAAAAAATTGACTTTGTAAAACCATCCACTCGTACTGAATTGTTCATAAAAACATGACTAACCTAACACATGTTGCTATGAATTTTAGGCATGTATTACACTATCAAAGTTCTTTGTCAAAGATCTTTGACAAATAAATTTGACGTATGCCAACTTTGATAAAAAAATTGCATATTACACTATCAAATATTGCATCAAAGAAATTTGATCATAGATCTTTGACAAAGAACTTTGATAGTGTAATACAGCCCTTAGGAATGTTTTCAACTACTGGCTTCAACTAACAAGGTAATGAGAAAAAAAAGAACATAACTTCACAATAAAGTATAAAATAAACTAACAACCTGTAATATAAAATAAAATTTAACTTTAAAAAAAATAACAATGTTCTGTCATAAAAGATTATGTCAAATTGGAAGCATACTTACACAAAGTAAAGGTTGTAAAGGCTATCCAATTACAGAAACAAATAAATAAAATCAAAAACGACTATTTGATCAATTATTGCAGTCAACAGTGGCGACTCCTAGCTAAAATTAGTGGGGGTGCTGCACCAGCAAATGTTTGGACTTTGTTAAACCATTGACGAGCTGGTTAAGATTGTGATGGACAGTTACAAGGGAAATAGCTCAACCACTGCAAGAGGAATGTTGAGAATCTATACAGACCTTATTAGTTCTAGCAAGCATAATGGGAATCACGTAGAAAATGTAACAAAAAAAAACTTAATTAAATAAAACAGGTGTTAAAACCTTCTTTAGATATCATTTTTCCAAAGGTACTAGGTTAGTTGGGGTAACTGGACCCAGGGCGTAACTGGGCCATGGGTTATTTTCATAAAACCTGCGAGAATCATTTCATTTTAAATATTGGCTACACTGAAGGACAATGGCTTCTTCCTTCAACAACTAGTCTCATGTCTAAGTGCTGCATTTTTTGTGCAGCAATTTTTTCAATTTTGTAGTGCAAAATTTCCGTAACAAAACAGTGTCATCTTAATTTTACGAAATACTGTACCGACTGTAAGTATTACCAACATTCCAGATATTTTAGCTTAAATTAGAAGCATAATATAACCTTGAAATGATACTGCCACCACATGTTTTCTTTTAGATTATTAGCTTGAAGGGGTGGTCCAGTTACCCCCAAAACATTTCAGAAATGGGGTAAGTGGACTATGAACTTGGGGTATTTGGGCCCCTCTCGAACCCAGTTATCCCAAGAACATCAATATCATTATTATTTTTATTACATCAAGAGAATATTTATAAATACAGTAGAACC
Organism: Philaenus spumarius; assembly: GCA_018207615.1. Lineage (NCBI taxonomy): Eukaryota > Metazoa > Arthropoda > Insecta > Hemiptera > Aphrophoridae > Philaenus > Philaenus spumarius. The sequence goes on along the minus strand of JAGFPH010003880.1, from coordinate 109,895 downwards.
CCTCTTAACCGGTCTGGTCGGGACCGAGACCCTGGCCGGTTACGAGTTTGGCCGGTTGATCCGAGGTTCCCGTAAAAAATAGATTTTAGTTCAAAAATAACCTACAGTACATATTTCATAAATAATAAAGGAAATAAGACGTTATTGCAACTGATTTTATTGTATGTACTGTACATACACACACAAACAAACACTAACAAATTACATGTAAACATTTTAACTTCCCTCGCCTCCTTTTCTCCCCTCCTGTTTTCAAGCACTTTTGCTCTCACGAAATTCAGTAAAGGTTCGAGAAATAAACAGATGAAGAAAGAGAAACAAAGGATGCCGCTTGGT
>JAGFPH010003880.1:90275-102756 GCA_018207615.1 Philaenus spumarius | reverse complement strand
AATATTACTATATTATAATTATAATAATATTACTATATTATAATTATTATATTATAATATTCAAATTATGCAATTTCAAAATATGACATAATATATTTACTTGTGTAATTAGTTGACCTTTATTCTCCTCTAATATTAATACTGAGAAAAATATAAATCAGTTATAGAAGTTATCTCTTACAACGTGTGGTCTTAAGCACACCCAATGTTTTTTTTTTTATTGACACAATAACTGTCATAAAATGTAGAGATGGAAAATTTCAGTTTAGTATTAATAGGCAGACTTGGATCAAGGAGGTAGAAATGAGGAAGAGTTTTTAATATGAAAAATATTGTAAATGTTTGAAGTTAGTATACATCCTAAGAGTAGTAAAAAAAAGCACTGATAAGCGAGACAGTGAGCCCAACGGACATAGTTTTTGTTAAATATGTTTTTGTAAATAATTTATTTAAATATTTGAGAACCTGTAATTTGTCATGTGTTCCATGACAACGGAGAAGTTTCTCCAATAATAAACTTGATAATGGCTGAATAGTGGAAACCGGCGGTCGTTTTGAACAATACGACGATTGACTACTGGCGACGTTAAGTTGTAATATAATAATCATTTTTAACAGTAGGCGAAATGGCAATAAACAAAATAAACGATTTATCCACACTCATTTTGATACTGACTTAAATAACTGACAGATACATTAAAATCTGATCTTGATCCAAGCATTGCATACATCAGGCATCCTATTAGTTGCTATACTGGATTATCACAAACTTCATTACAGTTTTTAATTGTGAGTTTTGGTTCCATTGGAACTTTAGCAGGCTACAGTTTTCAATTCCAAATTTTGTTACAAATGTCTTCAGAAACAGTATTCCTTTTGACTAATTGTTAATATATCTTCTTTAAACTTTAAACCTACAAAATAATGTAAACTACTAAATCTTTCCTTTCAAATTCCTTTGATAAACTTGCTTTTATAATAGTTTACTTTCTCACTATACTATAGTATAAAGAAAGTATGGTATAGTGATCACAAAAAAAATCGATGTTGAGATTTTTGTGGAAATATCGGTTTTGGGATCCACCGAGTCCAAAAAAGTGGTTTTTCCAAATGTCTGTCTGTATGTATACAAAGCTAGAGCGAAAACTATTCGATCGATTTCAAACAAATTTGCACCAGACGTGTCGAGTAGGCCAATATAGATGCACGAAAAACGGTTTTGAAAAATAACTCCCTTTTTGGCAAAAAACCCCACAAAAAATCAGTTATTATTTTTTTATAAAAAAACCGCTCTCACGATTTTGATAAAATTTGGCTTATTTTTAGCCTTTAATACACCCTACCATAAGAAAAAAACTGCATCTTTCTAAAAATTCTCGTTTAGCTAATAATAATAATAATAATAACTGATTTTTGGGGTTTTTTGGCCATAAAGGGGGTTGTTTTACAAAATTGTTCAAAACTTTTTTTCATGCATTTATAAAGGCCTAATTGATGTGTTTGGTGCAAATTTGTTCGTAATCGAATAGTTTTCTCTCTAGATAATAATAATAATATTTATTAGTTAATCTCCAACTTTAATAAAAAACCACTTCTCTTACCACACCCTGCAAGTCACAGTGAATCTGTTTAAAAATTTAAATATGTTTGTGAGAAAGTATGTGCCAGTTCCTGGTACCGTTTATTTTTCTTGAAAATGTTTACTCACAACCATTAACGGTCGGCTCTAGCTGTCGGCCATGTTGGCTGACACTCCATAAGACCAATGTTAAATTAAAATCCAAATTTTTCCTTTTTTTTGATCGGAAAATTATAAACGATATGTCATTTTAAAGCTATGGTCAATATGCATGCAAATGGCTTTTTCAAAACTAAGAAAAATATTTTGTTTAATATTTATTAACAATTTAAAACATTGATTTTTTATATTTTTTTATGTTGTCACCAATAGTTATAGCGAAAAACTACCAAGCCGTTCGCATAAAGAATTTCGTCCCCAAGAGTTTTTTTTTTTTTTTTTAAACGCTTTTTGAACAATTGCGGGTTTTAAATGGATTTAGGCTGAGCAATGTCCGTGTAACCTACCGCTGCTATAGGGTGACTTTAAATATTTTTTATGTTGTAACTATTAATTATAGCAAAAAATTACCAAGCCAGTCGGATGAAGAATTTTGTCCCCAAGAGTTTGGTATTTAAAAAAAAATGCTATTTGAATAATTGCGGGTTTTATATAGATTTAGGATGAGCAATGTCCGCGTAACCTACCACCGCTATAGGGAGTCGCAGGTTGCTTTCTGTTTTACTAGAGCCAACCCTTAAGTCATCAACTTAATATAATATAAATCCCATCAAGTATACTTATTCATTCACATAGACAATGCTCCGATTCTGTATGAATAAAATTCAGTTTTAATAAAAAAATTTTAAGCCGTTCATTCCAGCAACTAGGGGTTTGTTTTAGTCCAAAACTTTATTTGCACAACTTAGTTATCATCCCTGATAAAACTTCAGGCTGATTCATATCTGCATTTTATATCATTTAAAAATGTAGTTTTTTACATCCATTTGATGTAATACAAATTGTTTTTCATTTGCCACTGCTGAGAGTGTTTGTAACCTAGTTAAATGAGCATCAGAAGCAAACGTTTTCCATAAACATTTTTCTTGCATACATTCTTTCGCAACTAGTCTGACTTTTCATTTTATACCTTTATTTTCATTACTTCTTTTTGTTTGAAAAACTCATTGTGGACCAAATATTTTTACATTTTTTGGTCTTGGTACTAATGTCCAAGTGTCATTCTGACAATAATTCATCATCAACTGCCAGTTTCCATTTTTCTTAATGATTACTTTTTAACATTTTAAGATAATTAATAAGTTTTCATCAACATAACATTCTGCACTTAGCCAAACAGGTTACATCCATAATCTTTATGTAATTTTGAAGGGGTTTTAAAACAATTTGATCATTCTATGTTATTATCTTAGCTAAATGGTTCGATTTAACTCATCACATTCTTCTCTAAGGTCTTCATCTACATCATTTGTGACTATAATGGCCTCATCAGAACAATATTATATTTTATTTGCATCCAAGGATTCATTCTCAAGAAATATAACATCTTTTGCAATAACTTTATTTTCAAATTCCCATAATCTGTAACTATTTACAGCATAACCTATTATATAACATTTCAGATTTTGTTTTCAAATTACGATCTAAGTTCTACAACTTCTGTACTTATGTGGTGCAACCAAACACCCCTAGATTGTGAATATTTGGCTTAAAACCATATTGTAAAATGATGTGAATAGAAACAGTTTTCCAACTTCTAGACACTGTAACTTTCTTATTTTTTTATTTAAGACATTGCAATATTTAGGTAAAATTTCCGGTCTCCACTCCAAGAACAAGTTTCACACAGACAAACATTTTTAATCCTCTTAAAAAAATTAAAAAAAATGAATATTTGCTGTTTCTAATCACCCTTGACATTGAGGTGAATAGAAACAAGCTTTTAAAAACTCATCTTTTGCCTTGCTACCATGTGTGGGGTGATTAGGAACAATCTGAATTACTAAATATAGGTTTAAGGTATAAAAAAACTTATGTACAATCTGAAAGAAAGGTATGTAATTGTGAAAAAGTAAAAAATACTGACACCGAAATTCTTAAAAAAAAACTAAGTACTACTTTGTACATATAAAATTAAAATAATATGTAAAAGGCACTTTTAACTAACTCACTACAAAGTGAAATCACTCAAATTATCATGGAAAGAGGAGGAACTTCAAATAGGCTTTGAGCGCTTACAGACAACGTCCTCCTTATTAAAAAAAGCCTCCTCGTCAGTCTGTACAAAATTCTGACCATGAATTCATATTTTTGTTAAACACACCAACATATCCATCAGACTCTAATTCTAAAACGTTGATGATGTACTAGCGGAAGGAGTTCTTTTGTTTCCTTTCCACTCTCAAAACTGCAAAGTAGCTGATTAAAAGACAGGAATCGGGCGATTGAACATCAGTGTCATATGACTCCTCTTCTGAAGGGGTTGACAATCGAAATTCTTTGATGCTGTCTTGTACTGAATAGTCTGAATTGCCATTTGAAGACTCATCTTCAGAAACAAGTGCAGCTCTTTTTGGGTTTCGCTTGTCCACTGGTAGAAGGCTGATATTGGTCCACTGAAATTTCAGAGACTGCTGGAAGGAAATCCTCTTCTCGCACACTTTTTCCAGGTGTTACAGAGACTTTTGACCTTTTCTTTTTTGTTTGTTTGGTACCATCTCCCTGAATATAAGTTTTGAGAAGCTCAAGTATACTAGAATCCAAGGTCTGTTCCGGCTGCTGACCCTCTAGGAGGGGTTCTGGTACCGGTACTGTTGGCAGAAGGAAGCATTTTCAAAACTTGCTGGTGGTTTAAGGCTGGGCGCACACTGAGGCATCATTTTGTTATACAGCACGTGCTTTGGACATTTTGCTTAGATCATTTTGCGTTATTGCTCTCTCGGTATGCGGACATAGGTGGTGTGCTGGCGAACATTGAGTAACTAGCGGTATCATTCAACCTTGTGTCAATGCCAGTAGGCTACACAAGATGTGTGCGGAAGGCTCGCGCATGCGCAGGTCAATTTGCTCTGAGCGTTTTGTTGCATCATGTTCAATCGGGAACTAGTCGTTCGGCACTGCTTCGAGCGCTCTACGGTGCTGTATGAGCAGAATGCTCTCTCAGTGTGCGGCTGGCCTAAGGGAACTATTCCACACTTCCTAAATCCAGCAATGACATTCTGTTCCTTAAGAGATTCACACAATCGCTTTAAGAGAGAAGGAACCTTGTCTTTGGGCAATGAAGACTGTGCTCTTCCGGGTCCCTTATTCCACTCCTCTAGGATTGCTCGCCATGTTCCGGCATTGCTTGCCGGAAGAAGGCAACATTTAGGGGTTAGGTTAGATTTGTAGAGTTACTGGGCAGGAAAATGAACTTAATGTTGTTGTCATTGCAGAGCTTTATGGCTTCAATCAACAAATGGGATGACAGGTTGTCTCCCATTAATAACTTGACACCATCTAGCCCTTTTAGATATGTCTACTTTTACCTGAAGTGAAAGTACAGATAAAGAAGGCTGTTATATGATCTATTAGCTTTATTCAGTGACATTATACCTACTCTTTGTAAGGAAAAAAAACTACATAATGTGAAAAATCAGAAGTGTGAGGTGAGTAGAAACAAAACAAATCTTGTTTCTATTCACCCCATAAATTAAAAAAAAGTGTTGTTAAAACTTTAATTGTTTACCATCATGGTAACGTGTAGAATACTGAAAAATGAAGGTAATTTATTGTACGGTAATAGTGTTACATTAGATACATTAAAGATAAGTTTTTAAGTTGATATAAATAGGTTCATATTTACAAAGAAAGTTTTTGGAGGAAACAAAAATGATGAAATCTTAACCTTGACTGACAAAGCAAATCCAACAACCAAACAGGGTTGCCAACATATCAGAACAATATTTCCCTACTAATTTGTTTGAAGGGTAACCTGGAAATACCAAAATATCCTCTCTTTATCCTTTTGGTAGTACTATTATGAGCACTTGAATATTTTTCAAAGTTTTGTTTCTATTCCACCCACTGTTTTTATTCACCCCATTTTATGGCACCATACGTCTCAATTGCAGTAGTAGGACTTCTATTTACAAGCTATGCACTTGTTAATATATAACTTCACACCACATTTCCTTTGGAAGTTTTGATTTAAGTAACATTGCTCTAGCCCTTTTCAGTTTGTTCTAGTGTATACCGTACAAGAGACTGTAAATTCCATTAGATTTCCCTTTTTAAAACAAAATCTTGTAAACCTTTTTGAAACATACTCACCATCATTATCACTTCTAAATCATGAAATTCTTTTATTGAATTTGGTTGTAACAAAAGCTTCATACGTCTGAATACTTAATCTTTGCTGTCAATTAAATGCACCTGGGTAAAATAAGAAAAATCACCTATAAATTTAATAATATATTTATATTAATTCTCCTCTCTGCCGTTGCAGTGGTTACTGGCTTATAGCTCCAATTCAATGGTTAATTTATTTGAATTGGAATTATTAGGACTAAAACCTACTTTTATAATACCGGTACATAACAATTATTAATTGCTTCGGCTCGCATTGGAATGCCGAAGTATTGAAACCATGTGGTAATTTTTTGTGTGTCTGTTTTCCTGTATACACGATATAAGCACTCACAGACGTCGTACAAAACTTCTGATGGTACCAAAATCTTCGTAATTTTATTGCGGAGAGTTGAAAAGCTTTTGAGCTTTCTAGCGTGTCGTAGCGCGTCGGGGTCACGTTTTTGGATCAAAATAATGAAAACACAGTGTGGGGTATCTTTTTATACGTTTTTGGGTACTGATTTTGAGAGTTTAAAAGTCGTAGCGCGTCGGGGTCACGTTTTTGGATCAAAATTATGAAAACACAGTGTGGGGTATCGTTTTATATGGTTTTGGGTACGGGAAAACTGATTTTGAGAGTTTAAAAGTTGTAGCGCGTCGGGGTCACGTTTTTGGTCAAAATTTTGAAAATATTGTCCAAATTTTGAAAATTCTGTGTGGGGTATCGTTTCATATGTTTTTGGGTACGGGAAAACCAATTTTGAGTTTAAAAAGTCGTAGTTTCAATTCGTGTGTTCTGTCCGGACTAGCCGAAGTCTCGAAAAAGTATTCCATCTTTACACTAGTTTTACCGTTTAAATTATACTGATAAAATGAAAAGTAACAAAACCCGTCCATTTAAAGTAATGTAGGCCAAACTACCGCACAAAAAATAATTAATTTTCAGTTTTTCTAAAATTGTTTTTCTATTATATATTTATATATTATTTTTCTGTTTCAGCTAGTGTAAGTTTAGGGGCCCAAGGGTAGATTTTAAGCCCGTTAACCCAAATGGTAGATCCGCCACTGACCTAAATAAACTATACAAAATGATTCTCTAATGTGTCACAATTATTTACTTGCATTTGCAACAATTTCTTTCCTAGAAGAAGTTGACAAGGTATACCTTTACGTTGAAAGTTAGATACTAGAACACTCCAAATTTAATCTGGTCTATTACAATCTTTAATATATTCGAAATAACTATCTGCATTACGTTGTACTATAAGAAATTTACATTTTCCAAGTGTTTTTAATAACCATTCAATCTCTTCATTCATTTTAATTTTATTAAATGCCAAAAGCATTTTTATCTGCCGTTTCAGCTATTCCAGTGCCCTTGGTTTTGTGCTGTGCATAGATTCTTTTAAAACAGCTCAAAGGTATTATGGGTGTTAAAGTTTGCTGGCTACTCTAAAGCACTTCCTCTTTAAATCCATCGATGAGGAAAAGGGTTATCAAGAAATCCCCTCAAGTCTTGATGATAGTGCGATGGAACCCCATCTTGTTGAAAGCAGGAATAATCTTGTTTTGTAAATAAGCTTCACCGGTGACTGTTCCCTCAAAGAAAAGTGGTCCAACTTTACACTTTGAAGATAGACCACACCATACTGTCAGGCCTGGTAAATTTTCTGGCTTCTGTTCATTTATGTGTGGATTTTCGTTAGCTTAGTAATCACAGTTGTGCCTGATAATGGTTCCATTGAGTTACAAGGTTGCTTCATTTGACTAAACAATTGAATCAATAAACCTTTCATTTCACAAAGCAGTACTCGCCTGTCTGGATCGTCTTCATTTAATGCATGCAAAAGTCATGGAATTTATTGTCTCCAGTTATTAGCTTTGGAATACCAATTTTATGAAGGTATTTATGAGAGATTTGTTTGGTGATCGTGTAAAAGTCTGCATTACCACATTAAAATTTTCGTTGCTAGGAGACGGTTTTCTCCACCCAGACCGCTCGTTGTACACATTACTCACTGTTCCATTTGCTGCAAACTTGCCACGAATCTTTGCAATTTATTGTTACTCTTGTCGGTGTTGTGTTCCAAATTCCATTTGCCAACGTTTTTGATCCTCTTGAATATTCCCAGTCTTCAACACTTCAAAACTTATTTACGTTGACTAAAAAACAACTGAACTTCAGCCATATTTATTACATACTAAATGAGAGATAATAACAATGAGTTACAGTGTTGAAAAAACAGCTGTTTTGAATATTCAGCTAGGTTTTCAACAAATGTTTTCTTTAATTAAATATTTCAGTTCAAATTTTTTTGAGACACTGTATGTAAATTCTGCCAATCAAATACTATTTTCAAAGTTGTAGAGTAACTCTAGCTTAGGTTATACATGAAATATTCCTATCAACTATCAGCAGTTTTAATAAACTATCAACAGTTTATAGATAACTAGGGGAGACCCCTGCGTGCTCCGCACGCCAACCCCTGCGTGCTCCGCACGCCAACCCCTGGTGAGACCTTCTAAAAACATATGTTATGTTTTATTTATAATAAAAGTGTAGGATTAATAATAACCTCAAAACTAAGATGGTAAATAATGTTAAATGTTCAAATCAAATTATTTCTTATATTTTATAACAGCAGTAATAATAAAGGTTAAAAGAACCAGTAAGGCTCAGGTCTACACTTAATCAAAAACCTAACAAAAAAGTTATAAATAATAACCTCAAAACTAAGATGGTAAATAATGTTAAATGTTCAAAACAAATTAGTTTGTAAATTTTATAATTTGAATAAATAATTCATTTCCTCCCATATAAAAATCAATATTTACTTCCACAAAGCAGCTGTATTAGTTTCTTATTATAAACAGCTGTTTTGTATTAAAATGTTTTTATAACCTTCTGAATACTGTAATCATCGTTATTTACATCCACGAAATCAGCTGGATTAGTTTGTTTCTTATTATAAACAGCTGTTTTGTATAGAAATGGTTTTTAAATATTTTCCATGTTAATCTTATGGGGAAAACCCCACCTTTGAGATTAGCTCACGCCATTAAGGATAAGAATTTTTGACATCTAAAACCTTATTGCAAAACTACGAAATGAGACGAACTTTTTGAAACCTCAAACATTAAAATTGGTCCAGAAATAAGGGAGGAGTTGTGTTTACAAAAAACGGCTTCACATATTATATATAAAGATAATTTCAAATTACCAAAATCTGCGTCCATAAACTGTCGAAGGTTATTAAGTTATCAATACAGTAATTAAATAATCATAGACAAAATTATAGAAAACTTTTTATTATAATACTTAGTGACACAAATAACAAAGACACATACAGAAAAAAGAAGATATTACATGGACAGTTATTACAGCTGTTTAATTATGGACATTATTACATTTTCAAGTTCTATCAAAATTTTGTATTTATTTCTATCTTTCATTGTTGATAAGTTATTAATCTGGTGCCATTGATTTTAATGTAAAATTTTAAAATGTATCAAACTTCTTATATCTTCTTCTGAAGTTGTAACAGACATTTTGTATTTAATTGTAAAATGATGTACATATCTTTAGCATTGTGTTGTTACATAAACTAAATTAAATCATGGACAATGCATTGAAAAAGTTCGAAGACTTATTAAACATTCATGCCAGCACAATCATTGTTGATTATTTTTAGATCATTGCATCTAGCCTCAATGCAAAGTACCACTGCATTCGTACTGGGTTGTATTGTATAATATCATGCCAGTTTCCGTGATAAACTTCAAATCTTATTTCCAAATTAAAGGTTATCGATGTGATTAACAAGCATAAATCAAAGTCTCACTTCTAAATTCTGTTGTAGGTTTGATAATAAAGGAGAAACAATATAATCATTGAAGATAAAGACTTTGACATTTTCTAGGTTATATTGTTTGTTTACTTTGGTGATATGAAATGTACATAGCTGGTTTGAAGCAAATCACTCATGTGAATAAGTGTTGTTCGTTGGTTTCGTTGGCGAAGAATTCTACAAATAGAAAAAAACTTTTAAAGAAATTCTCGACATTTGAGATTCAGGTGGGTAAATGTTTATTTATACTATGCATGATAATATATTTTTTTCTATTTTTAGGATACTACGTTAAATCGATTGAACTGGTTTCTGTTGACAAAATTCATAGAGACATAAAAAATAATGATTATAATTATACCCGATTAATATCATAACTTTATTTCAAAATGTATGATAATAATTTGTGACTACTTTTATCTAGTTTTGGAAACAAGTCATGGCTTCGGGGCTCTGACCCTGTTTGAGTCAAATTACACTCTATGCCAGTCATAATTTGATTTTTAATTTTGATTTTTATTTGAATTATTTGGCTACTTTGATGAGTTATGAAAAAAAAAACTATTTTTAGTTACAAAACAACTATTGCAATTCATCGATAAGCCACATTATGCCGAATATATTTTACATACCAACTTGAAAAACCGTGCAACATGATTCCGAGACAAAACTCAACATCAATGATTCGTTGAGAACCAAAATAAAAGTTGAAACAATCTATTATTAATAAGTAGGTGGGCTTAATTAAATTGCTTAATATTTACAATTAATACAAAATAAAGGGTTTAACCACATTTTTTTCTCTTTCATTTATTAACTACTAGGGCCTCCATCCTTTGCCCACCAACTCCGGCAGAGACCTATGGCAAAGCCAATGCAAACAGATTATTGTATAATCTGATATTTTCACGGAAAATATGATTGAGCTGTGACCTACAGCTAATCAAAGTACTTTTATCTTCTATATATATAAAAGTGAAATACCACTGACTCACTCATCATGATTTCTCAAAAACTACCGAACTTATTGAAATGAAATTTGGTATGTAGCTTCCTCTAGGGCCACAGGTGCTCACTAAGAAAGGGTTTGAAAAAATTCAAAATTTTAGGGGGATTTGGGGGATCAAAGTTATTAAATCACGATTTCTTCAAAACTACCAAACGGATTGGAATGAAATTTGGTATGTAGCTTCCTCTAGGGCCATAAGTGTTCACTAAAAAAGAATTTTAAAAAATTGGAAATTTTAGGGGGGTTTGGGCGGTAAAAATTACTAAATCACGATTTCTCCAAAATTACTGAACAGATTGGAATGAAATTTGGTATGTAGCTTCCTCTAGGGCCATAGGCGCTCGCTAAGAAAGGGTTTTTTAAAAATTCGAAATTTTAGGGGGGTTTGGGGGGGATCAAAGTTAATAAATCACGATTTCTTTAAAACTACCAAACGGATTGGAATGAAATTTGGTATGTAGCTTCCTCTAGGGCCATAAGTGTTCACTAAAAAAGGGTTTTAAAAAATTGGAAATTTTAGGGGGGTTTGGGAGGTAAAAATTACTAAATCACGATTTCTCCAAAATTACCGAACAGATTGGAATGAAATTTGGTATGTAGCTTCCTCTAGTGTCATAGGCGCTCGCTAAGAAAGGGTTTAAAAAAATTCGAAATTTTAGGGAGGTTTGGGGGGGATCAAAGTTAATAAATCACGATTTCTTCAAAACTACCCAACGGATTGGAATGAAATTTGGTATGTAGCTTCCTCTAGGGCCATAGGTGCTCACTGAGAAAGGGTAGGAAAAAATTTGAAATTTTAGGAGGGGTTTGGCGGGATCAAAGTTACTAAAATCATAATTTCAGATCTTTTATTATTATGACAATAGTGCTTTTATTATTTAAGATCTATATATATATAAAAGCCAAATACCCACTGACTAAACACTTTTGTAAGAATACAATTACGTTAAAAAGACTGAAAATACTAACCACCACGGGCAACGCCGTACGGGTCAGCTAGTCTTACATAGCTAATGTAAGATAGAGATGAAAATAGACTCGACCACCCCCAATAATTCCAATTACGGCATGCGTTGTAATTTCACCATTAATATTATTAAAATAATCAACATTTCAAACAAATTTTATATTATAAACTAAAGCAAACAATATAATGTGTAAAGCCAGATGTTTGACTTATAAAAACTTATAATACAGTACACCTTTTGTTTGCTTTTACCTAATCTGAAAAAAACTGTTAGTCCTGAGAAGCATAATTACCCTTTACCTGATTCTAAATTAACCAAAATGGTTGTAAATAAACATGTTTTGGTTCGTTTTAGTAAGGAATAATTGAAAGTTATGTTAAGTTTTTGATCCAAAATAGTTGTTTTATTTACAATTTCTAACAACAAATGTTTGAATTGAAAATATTTTCTTAGTATCAATGACACTATAAGAAGAATATACCGTACCTTTAAATTTTTGTATTTGTATCTAAGTGGTTTTTCCTCTACAATATTGATTCTATGTCAGTCAGTCATTCAGTTAGGCCTAGGACAAAGCCACTTTATATTTATATAATATATATCTATACATATATAAAAGCCAAAACCCACTGACTAACTGACTCACTCATCACGATTTCTTCAAAACTACCAAACGGATTGGAATGAAATTTGGTATGTAGCTTCCTCTAGGGCCATAGGTGCTCACTAAGAAAGGGTTTGAAAAAAT
>JAGFPH010003880.1:17282-65628 GCA_018207615.1 Philaenus spumarius | reverse complement strand
ACCACAATATATTAAAATTTCAACAAAAATAAATCATCCACCACTTTACCAAACACGTATAAAGAATACAAAATTAATAATGAAGTACTTAAGGTGGGTATTGCTAGGCAGCATATTGCACGGTTTTCTATTCTCGGTAAAAAAACCCGTTCACCAGTTTTGTTTGATGAAGTTGATCAGTCCGTTGGTGGAAGCATCATGACTGTTGACAGGATTTTTGTCTTGAAGTTCTGGCTCAATCGCTTTGGCCAACTGTTTGCCGAGTTCAACACTGTAAACAAAGTGTGAGGTTAGAATTTAGTTTAGTATTATCACCTGGTGCAGTATGCACTGCTCCTAAACTCAACATAAAGGAAGTTAAAACCAGTTAATGGTTATCACAGCTAAGACTAAAAATAATTAATAATATAAATAACTATTTTAAAATTAGTTAAAAAGAAAAAAAGTAAATGTGTGCGGTTGTGAGACCCCCTCAGGAATGAAGTTCATCATGCTTTTTCTTCAATTCTTTTACCAGCTTTAACGGCAACATACACACATAATTTTAATCTTTCAAATGCCATCTATTATTAGTTTGTATTTTATACAAATATTTACTGTTTCCATATGTTTAATGTTATTATAATAAAGGTGTAGAATTAATTATAACATCAAAGCTAAAATGGTAAACACATTTAAATTTCCATTTAAATGCATTCAATAAACATAAAATGTTGGTTCATCAGTCTAGGCCTGACCTAAAGTTATTGTGTGTATGTTTAATTTATTTTAACTGTCAACGGCAACATACATACAATGATTTGGACCATGTTATGCAATGGTAGACCAAGCGACATATTTTGAGAAATAGAGATACATATGCTACCTATTGGCAGAAGAATGAAACTACATGGAAAAAACTCCTCCATGACAATAGTGTCAGAGGAAACCATTTTTTTATGACAAAAGCTAAGCGCCACTTCAGTAATTCCCGATTCTTATTTCGCATTGGTAGACCATCTCCCCACTTATATTGCAATTGAAGACCAAGTGACATAAATAATGGTCTTTGGTCTACAAATGCTTTATTATAGTCACTCAGTCTTTAAATGCAATGTCAAAAACAGGTTACCGTTGTAATTGTAATATTGCCAGTTTATTAGAGTACTGTATATCTTTTGATATTTTTTTATATTTAAAATCTATATAAAATAATAAAACAATGGAGACTTCCAGAAGATACAAATGAAATCGGGCCTATTGAGACAGTAAGTGAATATAATTTTAATATTGCAAACACGGAAAATGATGTGACTAATGTAGAAGAGTTTTGTGATGATGAAAATTTTTATTTGGGAAATGAACAACAGTTACTAAAGACGTAGAAGTAGTACATGTAGAAAATAATGAGGTTCGACCAAAAAAAGGAAGAAAAAGAAAGTTTTTGGACCAGATCCGAGCTATTAAAAAAAAGAGGGTTAACACCAACCAAGACTACATATTAACCACGGGTGAGCTAAAATTTTGCAAAGAGTTTAGAGGGTATATTTGCAATTGTAAACTAAAATGCAATACAAGAATATCTGTTGAAAAGAGGAGAGTGGTATTCAAAAATGTCTATAAGGCGGGGAGTTTAGAGGCCAGGTATCAGATAATTCAAGGTCTAGTGAAAATAGTTCCTATTAAAAGAAAAAGAGTAAAATATTCTGAATCAAAATCTGTGTCCAGACAATATTATCTATGAGACGGATTGGTATGTAAGTCAATGTTTGAGCAGACACTTAGAGTATCAAGCTGTGTTATTGACAGAGCTTTAAAACACAAGCAAAATGATACCATTGTTGTTGATGGACGTGGCAGAGCTGGAGGCCACAATAAGACTCCTGAAGAAAAAATTAAGCTTGTAATTGGATCATATTTCAAAATTTCCACGTTATAAATCACATTATGCAAGAAGTCAAAGTGAAGCCAACTATTTGAATCCAGAAATAACTCTAAATGTAATGCATAATCTTTACAAAGAAGAACACCCAGATCATTCAGTTTCTAAAGCAACTTATAAAAACATTTTTTTAACAAAGTTTAACTTAAAAAGAAAACCGCTAAAAAAAGATACCTGCCTCATCTATGACACGGCAGCAGTGCAAAAAAAAAAACATTTAACTGGAGAGCAGTTGGAAATAACAAAGTCAAAGCATGAAGATCACATTATAATGGCTGAACAGGCAAGGAAACTTATGAAAGAGCATTTCAAAGAAGCCAGTGATAATTTGACAATAGAGTGTTTATCTTTTGATTTGGAAAAGACTCTTCCATTACCAAGACTGCCAACGAATATTGTCTACTACAAGAGACAGCTATGTTCATATAACTGCGGCATCCACGACTCAAAAAACACAGGTTATTGTTACACCTGGGTAGAAGGGATGGCTGGGAGAGGGGCGCAGGAAGTCGGGTCTTGCTTGAGAAAGCACATTTTGGTTAAGGTTTCCCCGGAAACAAAACATCTAAACCTATGGTCAGATTCCTGCGAAGGGCAAAACCGCAATATAAAGATGGTTTTAATGCTAAAATCAGTTTTAGAAGAACATCCTGGATTAGAAACAGTTACTCAACACTTTTTAGTGCCAAGCCACACGTTTCTTAAGAACGACAGTGACTTTTCAGACATTGAGTGCGCCTTGAAACTACAATCAAGATTGTACGTGGCAGACGACTACGTCAATATCATTAAAAGATGTAGGAAGAAAAATCCACTCGTTGTGGTTAAAATGGACAAAGGTGACTTTCTTGGTACAAATGAACTACAGCGTTCAATAACTAACAGAAAAGAAAGTACAGAAGGTGATAAAATTAACTGGATACAGTTTAGAGTAGTTGAAGTCAGAAAGTCAAGCCCTATGGCGTTTTTTGTAAAGAAAACCCTACTTGAAGAAGAATTCAATGAAGTGAATGTAATAAAAAAAAGGGAAGAAAAAGTACTTTAGGAAATGAAAGCACTTTCTTTTCCAGTAAACTTAGTACACTATGGTCCGAGGGTAAAGTTATTAGTGATAAGAAACTTGAAGATCTGAAGTCAATGTTTAACCTGATTCCCAAGGACTGTTTGCCATTTTATAGAAGTCTGGTTGCATCAAACTGTGTAGAGGACGATATAGAAGGTTTTGATGGTGATCTTGATTTCGAGTTGGAACAAGAATAAAACATTTGTATGAAATGTATGTCCCGCGTTAGAAAACCTATTTCATTTTAACAATGTTTAACTAGGCATAATCTGTCAGCTTTTACAATTTAATAAAAAAAGTACTTTAAAAAAAAAGCTTGCAATCAATATTCATCCCTTTACATTAATCACTGTCTTTAATAACACATTAATAGACCAAGCGCCACTTTTGACTCATGGTCTATTAATACAATTTAAAACCATTTGAATTGAGTAAAAAGCAATACTAGACTATGAAACTTTTTATTTAATTATTATTAAGTGAACTAGAGCCCTTGTTTTACATAATACACTTTACGTAGTGTATATAAAGTAGTTTCTTATAATTTATCTATAAGCTTTTGCATAGTCTTCATTATCTCAAAAGTAACTTCATGTCACTTAGTCTACCATTGCATAACATGGTCCATTTTAGGTTAGGCCTAGACATAAAATTACTTTCTAGGCCTAACCTAAAATTATTGTATGTATGTTATAATGTAATAGTAATGAGGTTTATTATTATATTTATTATATGTTTTCTCAGCAAATAGCCCCACGTTGTGAAAGCCAAAATTGTAATATTAAATTGATTTTAATTAATGAATTTATTAAAAGAATAGAAAGCCTTCTATTATATACTTTCTTGCTAATATCTATTTCAAACTTCTACAATAACACACTCTGTATGGTTAACAAAATTTGTATTTTTTAAGTTTAAAATACTTCTACCTTACACAATATATTTTTCAAGTTTATCAGAGCACTGAAACAATAGTGTCTTATTTGCTGTATAGGCTTAATATAACTAATGACTATACAAAATTTTGATTTATATTCTCTCTATCTCGGATTAAAGAGTACCTGGCTAGTTAAATATGCAATCACCAAATGCTATGCTTAAAACTACTACAAAAGAATTTACAGACTAAATTTACTATTGTTCAGAACGTTCACTATATACATATGGCCAAATCGAAGTTAATTTAAATGTTCTCAAAGTCTATTAATTTAGATGATCAAATTTCTGGTACTTTGGAATATGAGTTTGTGAAAATTGGTTGAATATTACCTAGGCTGCAGATTCTACTATAGATGGATTTATTAGACGGCGACTTGCGCGGAAAATCTTGCTCATGTAGGAAAGGTAGGTGAAGGTTCCCCACCACCGCGCACCTCGTATTTGCTGTTGAGATCTGAAAAGAGGATATGACTGGGGGATGGGGTTGCGTCGGCGCACAAGGTCCTTCACCTACCTCTCCTACATGAGCAAGATTTTCCGCACAGGTCGACGTCTAATAAATCCATATATATATGTGCTGCTATAAACAGGTTTATTTGTTATAGCTCTGGTGTTTAACTTTAGTTTTTTTCTATTGAATGTTCAAAACTCTTTAAATCAGTTCAGTTCTTCTTATTAATTTTGCTTTAATTACTGCACATCAAAATACAACTGTACTATATGGCTATTCAGAAGGGACTGTATAAAAAAACCCTATAAATTTAAACAATTACCGCTCAAATAATCGTTACGGCCATTTGTAGTTTAACTCCATAACTTCCGTTAGCAGAGTTCATTTGTTTAGTATGTATGTACTCATGTTTTATTAAATATAACGAACTTTACAATTACCGTTATATTTTATGTCCTTGGTATCACTTTTAATTATATTAAATGTTTATTTCACTTTGAATTGTTAATAAATTCCTAAATATCCATTTTATATTTTCATATAATAGTATCGTATTTGTAGTCACAACTCAGCTGTTTTGAAATCTGCTCTTTCTATTGCGTTCACAGTTTAAACAACGGCACTCATCTCTACCGTAAATTGAATGTATTACGTACGTAATTATATTTTAAGTTATCGAAACACACTAACATGTTTTTAGAATTTTACAAGTAATCATTTATAATTTAAATTATACACAATGCTTCTACTTAATTTACAATCTTATTTACACTAAAACCAACTTAATCTAAATCGGTTAAAGACAATGATTTTGTTCTTACTTGCCTCTGTTTTTTATGGGCTAAATTGATGATTAAAATTTGATTTATTTATATTGTACGGTAAGTTTAATTTAATTTAGCTTAAGCTTGTTATCATTTGTATTTACTGTGATTTAATTTACTCATTCAAAATCCCGAAGTTACTTTATTAAGATATTAATTTTGACTGCTCTAGGCTAGGCTATATAGGTAGGTAGGCCGATACTGAATCTTACATTTCATTGTTTTTGTTTGTTAACCAGGACTCTTTAACTTTGAAATATGTTTGAATTTACTTAGATATATACAAAATGGTATAATGTATGTTGCCATTTAGGCAGGTAAAATAAATTTAAAATACACACACAATTATTTTGGGTTAGGCCTAGACTGATGAACCAACATTTTATGTTTATTGAATGTATTTCAGCGCTTGACGATAATATCTGAACTACGCCGGACGACCCAATCATCTCTTAATTTAAATTGATGAACCAAAACACATATTTCTTGAATTCATTGCCATAGCAAACAATTTGATAACGTTTTTTCGTTAAGCGTATTTTCTATTTGTAATTGCCATAGCAACCAATTAATAACACTTTTTTTCGTTACGCATTACATTTTCTATTTGTTAAGGAACTTTGTTCCAAAAACAGATTGGAACAAACTATTTAATATCGAAAACTATACTTTGTGTACAAAATAAAACACCATTAAAGAAAAACTTTTAACGGTAAAACATAACAACGACAAAATAACAAGGACTCTCAATACAACACAAAATAAAATACAATTGTTAAGTTTTTCACCCTGAAGTAAAGGTTGTGACCTATAAGTAAATGTATAAACTTACCACCTCTATTATTTAAAAGATGGAAAGATATATGCAAAGTCTGATCTCGAGACAGTTATTCACTATCTGGGGGAACCTAAGAAACCCTATTTACAAAATCCCAAAACCCCTTTCCTCCTTCTATCACCCTGTCTTAAAAATGTGTGATGCACACATTTTTGTTGTGATACATCAAATTAAAGCCCTTTAAAAAACATGCATTTCTGTGGTAAAAACCTAAACAATAAAACAACACATTTGTTCGTTACACTCAAAAATCTTATCTTGGAAGTTATTTTTATAACTTTATATTATTTAAAATATGGAAAGAGGTATGCAAAATCTGATGTCGGGACATTATTCACCATTAGGGGAAACCTATTTATAAATTTTTAGGGGGGGGGGGGGGTTTAAAAAAATTTAAAATGTAAACATAGGGTGAGTGTTACATCATTGTAACGGTATTTTAAAAGTAAACATTTACAAAATTAAAGCTGAACAATTTCCTATCCAAACTTTGGTCAATAATTTTAAAATGGTGGCCAAAAACATTTTGCTTTGCTAAAATAAGGAAATGCATAGAGAAAATTTTAAATTTCTTCAAAAATTATTCCCATTTTTAAAAATATGAGAGGCACTGGGATTTGAAAAATAAATTTGCTTAGAACCTTTACGTGGTCTGTTACAGCATCATTATCAGGACTTACCCCCATTGGTCAAAAGAGTTGATGTCCCAAATCACTCCTTGGGTGAATATTTTGTGTTCGTACATAGCTGAAACCAAACAAAATAAATTCTTTTATTTAAGATACAGAAATAAATGTACATCAATTATTACAGCAAGAATTTGACTCTCGGCTTTTTGAAAAAAATAGAAATTAAATTAAACCAAAAACTAAATGATATTAAAAATAATGAATAATTATTACTTTTTATTAGAGCCAAACATTAAAACCGAACAAAGGGGCTCAGTCACTATTTATATGGCATTACAGTTTTGTGTATATCATAAATAGTATTGTTTGAATATAAATATATTATGTCTAAGTAAGATGTGCAAATTACTTGTACACATGAGACAAAAATATAAATTCAAAATATTAAGTTTAATGAGTTATAGAACTAATGCATGCTATATCACATGTTTTGAGGTTAGAAGGCGTTGAAAATTTAATTAAAAAACAAAATTTGTTTACTTCGTTCTTCAGATTAAACTACTAAGGCCTACTAACAAAAAACCGTATATAACTGGGTGTTTGCCGTTAGGGATTTTCAATATGGTAAAAGCACAGAATCTACAATTTAAACATTTTACTCAAAGACGAGGAAAGGCGGGAAACAAAACAATAGATTGTACATTTTAATCATAGATTTTCTTAAATTAATGATTCTATACCCACATATTTTAAAGACATTCATTTAGGCAAAATTATATTGTTGTTCATTTTAAATTTTCATCAACAGTAGGCCTACATTTGTAAATTAACAGAAGCTCAAACTTTTATGATTCTATTAAAATAGAAATAATTTAGACCAATAGCCCAAGATAGTGATAGTTTAAAGTCGATAGTTTTACGTTTGTAGGTATAAGTTGTTTTTTAGGCTGTCAGGAATAAAGTAAATAAAAAGTATGTAAAAATACGTAAATTTTCAACGACTTTTAACCCCAAAGCACATTTTATAGCATATTATAGCCTACATTAGTTTTATAACTCATATACAATAACAAACGACTTCCAGACATAAGAAGTTTGATTTGATTAAAGTTTTAAACCTGTAAACATAACCGAAAAGTATAATCTAGGCTAGGTTTTATTACAGTACTACAGATGATGAGCGAAATTAGCTGTTATATGTCTGAAGTGGGGTTTATTGTTGACAGTTGTTCAATAATGTAACATATTATCTCTTTAAAATTAATTATAGTTAGTACCAGGAGACCGAGCTAAAGCTCGATTATAAGCAGGGCCTAGTTCGCTCACGTCAATAACTATTATTGAAAATTTCCGTGAACATCGTTTAGGTTAGGCCTATAACATTAAACAACTAAATAAAGGGTATGTTTATTTAGCAGAAGTATTCGTTGCCATGGTAACTATAAATAGATAGAACATTAGGCTTACCTCTAATAAAATACAGTTTAAAAGAAAACAGATGATTATTGTAATGGCATTGAAAACATTTGCATCAGCTGTGCTTCGTTTAAAAGAAAACAGATGATTATTGTAATGACATTGAAAACATTTGCATCAGCTGTGCTTTGTATTGTTTAAAATGGACAAATTTCACTTGTTAATTTAATAAAAAGACATAGAAAACGAATTTTCCCAGACTGGTGACCATTTCCAATCGATTTCTCGTGGCCAAAAGCCCCATATAAAATCAAAAAATCAAAAATCCTTAGACGGAGATTCCAGATCCATTTAGCAGACAGACAATTATCTCTCGCTTTAGAAGATAAGATTTAAAATGAACATGCGCAATACTATTTTATTACTCACATACGGATTTACGTACATAAGTACATTCGCTTTTACAGGAGTTGATTATACAATACTATTTAACACACAGTCATACAAATAAAACAATTAACATACTTTTGAAAGCACAGCTCAAACTGGTGTACAAGACTTCAACAATTTTTAAAACTGTACAAGGCAGTGAAGAGACTTCCTGTAACTGAACAGGAAGCGAATTCTGCAGACAACACATGGTGGTACGTCTTTATGTGCTCATTACATTTATGTTAGAGGTATGAAAAAATTTCTGTAAGGTAAGCCGGGACTCTGGTTTGCAGAACAGAATATAATATCAATAGAGCATGATATGTACATAGTATTAATATGTTAAGGGTTTACATGAGAAAAAGGCGCTTTAAAAAATAAAGTGTTTACATGATTAGATTCCCGTTGCAATCTGTTGCCTAACACTTCAACTTCAGGAAATGGTGTTATACAGGTGTCAACCAAATCTTACAAATTTGATTTGGGAAATTTTCATTTATTTGCAGAGACACACCTAAAGTGTACCAATAACTTTTTATGATGATTTCGGATACAAAATGTAATTTTAAGATATTTTATCTTTTCATAATAATAAATGTTTAGAAGCTAGAGTCACCTGATTATGTCATTTTACCTCCAGCGATGTAGTAGGTGATGAATTTTTGGGCTAACAAAATTTTAATTATAGTATACACATATAGTACAAGTACCAAAACTAACATGAAAGTGAATAAAATTTGACATAATGCATTAACATACCAATAAGTGCTCCAAGTGTAAACGGTGTAATTTTCTTTACAACAATCGAGTTTGTAGGTCTGTTGCCTTGGAACACTTTATGTGGCAGAATCTTTTCCAATTCAGGCCCACTTAGTCCAGACTTTTCCAGTTCTGCTCTAGCTTCTGCTGCAGTTTTACCTTTTGCTAGAGCTTCGGTTTGGGCTAAAAAGTTAGCGAGTAGAATCTAAAGAAGAAAAATATTTAAATGAAATAGTGATAACATTAAAGACATTTCTTTTTTACATAACTTACTCTTTACAAAGCAATTCAATTCTAAAAGGACTTTAAATTTTATAAAGAAAACTTAAAATGGTGTAGGATTAATAAAATTTTATAAAAAAATTGTTATACTAATTTATGGCTGAGTTTTCAATTTAAAAGGATATAAATATATTGTCAGTTACAAAACATCTTTTTTTGGCGAAAAACCTGAGCGGATATCATCGCCTGCCAAGAAAACATTTAAGTTTGATTTGATTTGACATTATTTTGTATGAGTTTTTAGTTAGTCACATAAAGCCAAAAATTTTAAAAGTGGGAAAAAAATAAAATTCCCAATTGAAAGGATTTTAAAGGAGGAGGGTGGTCAGGGTGTTTTCTTCTCGCTTGAGACCCATCAAGCATAGCACCAACCCAGAAAAAGGTTGGGGCCTGGATGAAGAATCTCATGATTAGGTTTAAAAACACATTTATTGTTATCTCTAATTATTATCAAATGGTTTTTATAATATTTATTCGGTATTTATTTCGTGCATTATTTGAAAGTTATTTAATTTTAATGTTTCTACCAAATTAAAACGAGGATTGTAATTTTCAGCTTTTTAGTTTTGTATGTAAGTAATTTCGGAAATGTTCGTGTGCGGGACAGTCTTGCCTTGATGCCAGTATAGACTGTAAATCTAAATATGTGATTAAAATTTTTTCATTTTTATGCCTTGAAAGAGGAGAGTATTGTTGGGAATATTAGGTAAATTTAATTCTAATTCGTCCCAAATTAGAGAGTTATATATCATTAGTGCAATGCCGGCATAACCTCCTGACCTATTTAAATTTAGAGGCTTATAATCTGGGAAATCTATCTGGTCAGTATTGTTTAGCCAAGTCTCTACCAGCCTAAAGCTAAATGGATTTTTTAATTGTTTAAAAAGTGTTGCAGTTCAGACAATTAATTTTTAGGGACTGAACATTCCATTGCATTATATTAAGTCAAATTTCTTGTTCAGCCATGCTGTTGGAACGAAAAAGAAAAAAAGGGTAAAAGGTTTGGAAAGTAAATAGCTATTTAAAGAGGTACTGTAAGATTTGTTCAATTTAAGTAAAAAAAAACTATGCTGATTTGTAAAAAGATCTGATGACAATAAATTCGGAAGTTTGGTGTTTTAGTAGGATTTTTGTTTCCTTCGTCCTCTAAAGTTGCAAAAAGTCTTGCCATTTAAATAAATGTTTTTTTAAATGGGGTTAAATTTTTTCTGGTGTTTGGTCTTTATTTTTCCGCACCTAATTAAGGCTCTGGCTTCTTCTAATAAGGTTTTAAGATATTCCGTATTTTGTTTCGGTTGATGTATCATTTGTGATTGAACGCTTTGTAGTTTACTGTACGATTTATTAACTGGAAATTCTTTTCTTATAAATTCTATTTTTTGGATATTATTTGGAGAGCTTGGTTTTTTTTTTCAGTCTGCTCTTTGTTGTATATGTTTTAAGAGTCTCTAAACTTTGATTTATATAGTCTGTGGTTTCCTCCAATTCTAAAAGATTAAATTCGGTTGCAGACATTATGTCACAGAAATTAATTGGTTTAATGCTTAGATGTTTTCCGTCTAGGGTGCTGTTACCAAAACAAACAATAGATGATGGTTGTCCAATTTCAACTGAATGTTAGACTTCCATCTATGTGAAACCTTTTTTGAACAAAATACTCTATTCAAGCGCAAAGTTCTAAAAAAAATTACATTCTTTTACTAGTAAAAATGTTAATTTCACGCTAAAATAGTCCGCTGTTGTAAAAACAATAAAAATTTTGTGTTTAAAAATAAAGTGTGCAGTGTCTAACTTCCTCATTCATGTGACTTACTATTTATTCCTGTAATGTACAGTATTTGTTTGTTTAGGGACTAACGTACAAGCATACATAATAGACTGCAATAACAACCTACAATTTCATACAACTTATATCTGTTGAAGGAAATTTATTCAAATGTAATACTATTTAAAAAAATTGGGTCTGCGTCGGACCAGACGGTGGAAGTTATACTTCTTTGGCCATTCGTATATTCGTACATACTTTCCTATAATTTTTGAAATCGAACCAGGGATTCTAGCGTGGAAGTTGAGTGCGTTAACCACTCACCCACTCTTGAAGTATCTCTTGTAGAGAAAAGGTATAAAAAGACACTTTCCTGATTTTACTCTTAACACGTGACACGGTTTCTCCACCGACACCCCATCCCGATTACAACGGGCGCAAAGAAGTATAACATTCAGTTGAAGACTGAATGTTGCTTACAAGACAAGAAGTTACGATACCCGATCTTTGGACTTACTCCCGAGATTTCCGGCTCCGATGCTCAACACTTCAGCGGCAATTGCTGTTTTTTAATTATATAATTTACCATATCTGTAGTCGATATACAGTAAAAATTGGATTGGGTGCTGTAACCTCGCACTAAAGAATTTTTGTTCTGGATAATAATTTTGTTAAATAGAAGTTTGACTGTATATTTTAACTTCAACTTCAAAATGTTCCTTACTTTATGATGAAGCCCATCTTGGATTGGATTTAGTGTTACTGCTGGGGCAATGAAATCAGCTGGAATAAGTCTTGTGCCCTGATGAATTAACTGATAAAATGCGTGTTGTCCATTGGTCCCCGGTTCTCCCCAAACAATTGGCCCGGTCGAGTATTCCACCGACTCACCAGAACGAGTAACATATCTAAAAAAAATAGTTTCCATTCAAAGACATTCAGCAAATGTATTTTAATGTGTTTCGTAACAGTAACATACACAACAAAATATTTGAACATGCTCGTTACAAGATAGCAATTAAATGTAGAACTCAATAATTAATTAATCTTAAATATGCATTATTTAAATTCCATGGTTAGCCTACGGATTAGTGTAATTATATTCTAGTTAATTTTACCTTAATTTGGTACGTCAACTAATCCTTCCTTCTTCTCACTTCTTATTTTAAGGTGAAATTAATTAGAATATTATTATTTAACTTTTGTCAGTAAAGAAATATTCTTTATGTTAGCACACATCTCAGAGTCAGTGAGATTCAAAAGTCATAGACATCAAAATAAACATTTCTGTAAATAGTAGTATAGTTGAACAAATTCTATTGGCTGCTGCAAGAGCGAGCTGTAGGTATCAATCATAGACACCATTATGATGTGTATTGGTCACTCAATGACTGCAGAAGTGCTGTGTTTTTGTTTATTAAACTTACCTTTTCCCAAGAGCAATGGGTCTTCATTGTTAACTAAATTACAAGTGACAAATTATAGACCAATATCGATATTTTAACTTTTGGCTTTCCATACCTACTATTGCTTCATAAGCGTAACCAGTGGGGGGTTATAACCCTCCCCCCATTGTAAAAAATATTTCACACTTGGTTTACATTAAAATATGCTTTTAAGAGTAACTTGTTTTCAACACCCATGTAAATGTCAAGCTACAATAAATTACCAATATATTGCTGACATTATCTTTGGTCGAATTGGGCACTGGCACTTTATTTGATATACGATGCAGTATAGCCTGGAACACACACGGAGTTTTCGTCCGCCACGGATTATTTGCTGTCGCCATCTTATCAACAGTGATGCGAAGGAGAGTATTAGAGCATACACATTGGTCGGAAAAATATACGATCGGTTTATTTACCGCTGACGGTAGCTGTGCAGCCGATCGCTGTCAGTACAATCGTCGGATTTTCCACCGTCTCCGCCGAAGCAGTGGCGAACCTGACCAAATGCACGCCAATTTTCCTTATTTTAGTATTTTTTTTGTAGAATCAAATGACAAAACCGACATTCTTAAATAATTGAGAAATGTTTCTTCTAGTTCCTCAAATCAGGAAACATAGTGTACAATGCTCAAAAATCTTATCTTCTTTTATTGATTGGATGAACCCAAATAAGTATATTTTTTTGCTTCCTTTTCAATCGGCGATGAAATAAAAATAAAGCGAGAGTTGCTCTCTGTTCATATCAATAAAACATTAAAAGAAATAATATATTACATAACAAACTTCGTGATTGATGAACTAGGCACTTCAGTTTAATGAATCCCAATTAGGCTTTTAGACAGCATCAAACATTTTACCGTCCTGTGTACACACTTTAAATTTTATGAGAGCGGCGACGGTAACTAATCCGCAACCTACAAACAAACACCATGTGTTCTAAGTCTATGGGGTTAGAGGCAGCGCACGGAAAGATTTGGCGGGGGATGAGTCATGACTGATATTCTAAATTATTCTAAAATAGGCCTGAATCACAATTAGAAGTGGAAAATTATACATATCTACTTCAGTTTAAAGTACTTTTGGGAAGCCTAAAATGTGTTATTTGCATCTTAATTTTTAAAATTTGCCCATAAGGTTGTTGTAACCTCCCTAACCCCTCCCCCATACTGCCATCCTGGTTACGCCTACTTAATGCTTTGATTACTAAGCTACCCTGATCAATCCAGTTATTGGTCGATGTTATTTCACTTGAACGGTTTCCTGAAATTTAATCAACTAACAAACTAACTACCTTGCTACATATGAGGTTGAAAGATATCAACGAGTGGTGATATATTCTAGGTATAATCTAATGTAAATTGGCTTAGTATTGTTAAGCTCCTTTTGGTAATTAATATTGATTTAATCAAGAATGTTTTAATTATTTATACAAAGAATTAATTTTGATCTAATGGTGTCTAAATTGGTCTGTCTTTACTGGAAATAACCTTAAAATTTTATGTTAACTTATAACAAGGAATAAACACCAACATCTGTTTACACAATAACAATTAGAAACTCTTTAATTATTCAAATAATTCTGATTAACAATTTACACTTAGAACATTTATATATATATATATATACACATATATATATATATACACATATATATATATATATGATTGTCCTCACAGTTTATAATTTTTCTATAATCCCTTCACTGAATGTTCGTATTGGCTAGCCTGGGATCATCAGCCATAGAATAATAACATTTACACATGAAATTCCATACAAAATGGTCTCACTATCATTACAAAGTTAAATTCTTTAAAGAAATAAGTTATGATTGTTTTATTTGGGTATTGTCAATATCATGAATTTAATTTAATCTCGGGCTAGGGGATTTCGGCCGGATCCATCCACAACTATACATATGATTTATGACAAACTAGATCCATATCTTAAAATTAATTATTACTTCACTTATATCTAATGAAAACATTGAATGATGAGGTAGATTGTAATAAAAGAAAGTTCGGAAAAAGTGTCTTAACGTTGATGGTTCGGTACACAAATTTTATCACCATGAGATTTTAGTTATGAATTTTACTTGTAAATAAAGTGTATAACTAAGAAATGTTCATATATAATGGTTTTCTCTCACTCAATATCTGTTGTCCGTTTTCGAAATAATTTCCAGAAGGTTTGAGGTGTTTAACTGCAAAATCTAGCGAAGAGAGCCGGCGTGAAATGTATACGTCTGTCCAGGTCGAGCATACACGTTTTTGCTGAATATAGCGTCTTTTCAGAGCATTGTTCACAAATCGGGGTTCAAATTTAATCTCATTACCAAAATCATTATTACCGATTATTTACATAGGCTTAAATGGGTACAATTTTTGGTGATTGAAAATGATTTTATGATATGATACTTATATCCTAATTTACATGTTCTATTTATTTTAAACTAATTTTCAAGAAACAAACTCTCTATTTGTGCCTGAATTATTAATTTGGAAAAAGTGTTTGCTATAAAGTATTTTTGAAGATCGTGGTCTGTAATGGCGCCGACCAATCAGCGAGCGTGCTGGAGGCGTGGCTTGGCCTTGTCTGTAGACTGAGTTGGTAAATTTCCCCGGATTCATCAGCTTTGAAAGCTTCGTATTTAACTAAACGAACCTTTATTAAAATTATGAGGTGACCATTGGAAAGATAATTTAATTCTGCATCCCTCAGTATATCTCGATATTTTGGGATAATTCGCTTTTACGTCTTATTTGTGCTAAATCGGTCGTGTTGTAATGGAATTTTTCTACCGTGCATATCAACTTATGTCTTTATTTATTTATTGAACGGCTTTGGCTTATGTTTCGTGCTTTTTATGATAGATAGTCAACATATTAAAGTTCCAATAGGAAATGCTTTCTTTTATCGGTTCTCCTTTGTGTATTTATTATTAATTTCCTTCTGATGGGACTGTACGATATCCCTATACCTACAATGTTAAAATAGAGTTGAGAACTGCCGCGGATAGATCGCGTTGGCGTTCTGTTTTTGTGTAAGTTGCGATTTGTTTATTTATAATTTAGAATGTAAATACTGAACTGTTTCAAGGTGTTATTTAATTTAGGTGCTCGTGTTATTTAATATTACTTTAAAGTTGTAATGACTTTATGCTATACACTTCCATAGTATAATGATAAAATAACACAACTATTATTTTGCCGATTTATTAAATAATATTTTATAATAGTGACAAACTCTTTCTGTGATGTCATCTAGAAGTCAGGGCTAAAATAATGCATATATTGTTAAAAGTGTTTTCAAATAAGTGTATTAACTCTTTGCGCTCGGAAGGCCACTCCTTGAGACCCTTCATGGCACGACCGGCAGCTCAGATAAATTGTGAAAGCGCCATGCCTTAAGCTCGGGCGATCCATGCGTAGTGGCTCTTCAGTTTTCTCACTTCAGATCGGCATTCTCAGCGACCTTGTTTACGTATAGAGCTCGGAATTAAATGGTGTTTGGTTTACCTTTTTACTCCAAAACTAAGATCTTTATTGTCATTTTTAACAGTGAAATCAACATTTTTTTTTGCTAATTTATTCATTTGTTTTTAATTATGCATGATTATTGATAAAAAATAACAGCTTCATATTTTAATTTATTCGTTATTTTACTACATTTAGAAAAGGTGTTATATTATCGTAAATGTTTATAAAAAGTTAGTATTTTTAAGCGATTTTTAGTACAAAACCTTTTTGTCGTCAACACATAACATTCGAAACATGTTCATTATCAATAGTTTAATTTTTGTGAAAACATACGCAATTTTAAAAACAAACAGATATAAAGTTGTACAGCACACCGTCTACAATCAGTATGAATAAACGCTAAAAGTGTATACAATGGGATATTGTCTTCAGATAGTTCAATACTTTCTCGAAGGAGTGAAGCACTTAGGCAATTTCAAGACGAATTAAACATATAAAGTATGAGTCAAAAGTATGGATACACCCTGTTAAATTTTAAATGGAAAAGATAGAAAAATGAAACTCAGGATACCTTTCTAGGAAAGAAAGGGAACTTTTTAGTCACTATTACAACTTTGCCCATTTCCCCAAAATGGGATTTTTGGGAGGCAGCTCAAAATTTTTAAATGTAAAGACCCATTAAGTGACACCTCATTTTAAAGGGTTTGATTAAAGAAGAAGAACAGTGGAAACTAGAGCTTTCTATCTCAACCCAGTACAAAATGGCAGCTTATTGAAATTAAGTACAACTTCATTGATTCAAAACATGAACATCCACATTCAGGTGGTAGATAACCCCAATAGACAACCACTTTTCTTATAAACTCAAACCTGTTGTACAGTTATTATAATGTAATAGTTCACTTTTATTTCCTATATGGCAGAAGTACAAAACAAAACACAGGGCCAATACGGGTAGGACAGTCGACCTTTACAGATATAAATTGAGCTGTAATTAGTAAATTTCCATAGGAAAAATGAGCTATTGCAGTGGCCCTTATGGTAAGACCCAAGGTCGGGAGTAGCAAATGATCATCGATCATGGTCCCCAGAACACGTTTTGGGGTGTCATTAAAAATCATATATAATGAAAATGAAATGAAATGAAAATGAATTTATATATATAAACTTTATAGTTTATATATAGTTTATAATAGCTTATATATATGTGTTAGTTTATAATAGTTTATATATATAAACTAGCTGACCCGTACGGCGTTGCCCATGGTAGTTGGTATTTTCAGTCTTTTTAACATAATTGTATTCTTTTTAAGTGTTCAGTCAGTGAGTGGTATTTGGCTTTTATATATATAGATCTTAAATAATAAAAGCACTATTGTCATAATAATAAAAGATCTGAAATAATGATTTTAGTAACTTTGATCCCCCCAAACCCCTCCTAAAATTTCAAAATTTTTCATACCCTTTCGTAGTGAGCACCTATGGCCCTAGAGGAAGCTACATACCAAATTTCATTCCAATCTGTTATCGGTAATTTTGGAGAAATTGTGATTTAGTCATTTTTACCCCCCAAACCCCCTAAAATTTCAAATTTTTCAAAACCCTTTTTTAGTGAACACTTATGGCCCTAGAGGAAGCTACATACCAAATTTCATTCCAATCCATTCAGTAGTTTTGAAGAAATCGTGATTTAATAACTTTGATCCCCCCAAACCCCCCTAAAATTTCGAATTTTTTCAAAAACCTTTCTTAGTGAGCACCTATGGCCCTAGAGGAAGCTACATACCAAATTTCATTTCAATCCGTTCGGTAGTTTTTGAGAAATCGTGATGAGTGAGTAAGAGAGTGAGTGAGTGGTATTTCGCTTTTTTATATATATATAGATATGTATATATGTGTTCGTACTCTAGCGGCCGCATATTAAGTCTGATTTGGTACACATGTTGGTTGTCTATGTCGCTCGGACGAGTTCTTTAGCCAAAAAAATCCAACAACCGGAAGCACGTTTTTGAGATTTCTTCTATAAGAATTAATGTTTTCTAGAGTTTTTTCTACAAATATAAATGTAGCATGTTATTCTGCACATTTTGTTTTTTTACGCGACCTTATAGCTCTCTTGGTTCCCCCAAAATCGATCAAAATGTGAAATACCATAAAAGTACCCGGTTCAAAGCCATGTGGTGGATTTTACCGTGGAGGAATCTTGTACTTGCTCTACGCTATAAAATAATAAGGATAGTTTGATGGTTTCAGAAATGTAAAGTACCTTGTACTGTAAGGTTATATGCTATTTAAAATGGAACACTCACTTTCCATTAGACTCCATGTCACCTTGTTGAAAATAAGCTGCAAACCTATGCAAGTACTGGTCATAGGGAAGTAAGGCATGTGTTTCTGAACCATAGAAGTTATGATACCAAATTCCAAGAAGGGCAAGAATCACAGGTGCCTGAAAACAACAACTATAAATAATCAGATCTTCATTAACAATAACGTTTTATTATTTAGCAAAATAAACAGTACATACGTAATAATAGAGCATAAACTGGAAAAGGGTTGGTACAGGGTTTTTATGTACGTGATACAACATATTGACCAAATTTGTATTTCATACAAACAACTGATACTTTTGGTATCAGATACAGGATGTCCCACAAGTAAAGTGAAAAACTTCGGGGAATGGTTCTATGGGTCAAAATAAGAAAAAAAGTTCATATAAACACAGACCCGAAAACGCTTCGTTTTCTAGATATCCGCCATTTTGTTTTTTGTACAAAAATTCTTATCTAGAGAACGGTTTGACTGATTGTGAGCAACAATTAGAATTAACCAAAATAAAATTGAATATTACAAAATAAGATTATATTAGTTCTAATATACATAAAACTGCAGACAACTTACTATTATTAAAATTAAATACCGGTACTCTCTGTCCAAATGTTTATGTAGTACTAAATCTGTTCACTCTAAATGTTGATTACAAAGTCAGTGAATGTTCATCAGAGTTTTGTATTTTTATAAACAAAACTTTTCACTGTATGTAACAACAAACTATTTTAACTGTTCTTTCTATTTTCAAACACCAAATTTCAAATACCAAATAGTCCAATTCTTTTAAATTATTTTTTATACGCCTCGGAATTTGATTTTTATTTGAACTCACATTTTTTTAACCCTCCAAGTGGCATGGTTATAGCTAAAATTGAAAAGCCTGTTTTTAGCGTTTTGCAAGCATATTTTTAAAAATTCGCCAAAAATAGTAAATGAACCCCAATCCAAAACTATTCCGTAGCTTTTTTGTAGAAGAAACTTCAAAGAATTCAAATATGCCACGAAAAATTTGTTTCTTTTGAAATTGTAAAAGTTATTAGCTTAGAAAGCAAAAAATGTTTAGTAACGGAAGGAAAAAAAACAACTTTATGCCTACATAAAAAATAGTAAAATATTTTTGTAATTTTTTTTGTAAGAGTAAAAAAGTTTCGTAATTTAGTTCTAAATAGAACTGTATAAAAACATTTATCAATTTCAAATTTTTTATTTTGAAAAAAACTGTTTTTATGTTCCAAGTACACAACTGGTAACAAACCTATGCCTAGATTGTAACGTCATTTACTAATATATGCTTTGCCCAAAAATGAAATATTATTATAACAAAGTGTAGAGGATAAATCAAAGAAAAGAACGGTATACTTGTCTTTCCTTAGTTCACAAAAGTGTTTGAGTTATCATTATTTGAACAACAAAATGACATCAATCTAATAAAAATTCGGCCGTCTATAACAGCGGTGAGAATGGGACACTTGAATAGCGTGGGAACCCACGCGCTAGACTTTCTCACTAGAACGTAATAATTATGTAGGATACATTTCAATTATCGTCTAGACAGACAAAAAACCGGTTATTTCTGGATTAATTCCCACCGTGGCAAAATTCAGACTTTGCTGTACAAAATGGTGTAAAGAAATCTGTCAAAACATTTGATATGGTAGGCGTAAAATCACTTGACAAATGGGCTGTTTCATTGGTTGAAAAACTGTCCAATCGCAAGGGTTTACAGTAATTCTTGGAAAAATACTATTTTTATAGTGACATCTGATTAAGAAGGCACCAACAGAAAGATAAAGTCTTGACGAATCCAATGGTATCTTTATAATAGCCAAAGAAATATTTGTGTAGATAGTCTTGAACATTGAAGAAGTGGGAAATAACAGTACAATTGTATGCAGATTCGCGCACGGAAATAGCTGTAGACCAATGTGCATATTTTAAAACGATGATTATGTATGTAAATATACGTTTTACGAAAAAGTTTTAAATACAAAAATTTAAGTTTAATCCATTTCCTTTCCAATGGTGCCGGTGTTATTACGATTGGATAATTTTAAGTGAATTAATTAATCGCACATACAAATGTATGTAAATTCTCGCTAATTGTCGAAATGGCTGCATCTTGTGCCTGAGAGAACGTCACTTTGGGCAGTCTGCCACTGAGAGGGTTAAAAACCTTTTAAATTATATAAAGAACTATCTAAGAATTGTTCATTTATACTTTCAAATAAATGTTACCGACAGAACTATTGAATACTTTTCAATAAAGAACATTTAGCATCAAAGTTCTTCTTCCGCTCATGCTGGAGTTTTCTATGAAACTGTTTATTATATTACGAAGAATTTTGATCAAAAATTCACTTCATTACAACTTTTACAATGAAAGTATTTCAAATATGGATACTTCATGCTTCCATACGCACCGGAGTTTGCTGTGAAACTGTAAATTCTCTCCACTTTTTTCGTAGTTCTATAGGCAATAGGACGTCAGATATTTCAGATATATATGATCATGTTTGACCTTGTGTTCCCACGTATCAATATAGTCTGCATTTTATATAAATTTCTAAGCATTTTTATCAATACAAATATCAATAACGACAACAGAGTATTAAAAATTTAATATTTTAATTTTCTATTCATGAAAACAGTTATGTTACAAGTATATCAAGTTAACTCACCCAAAGCTTAGTTTAGAAGTCGCAAGCAAAATCTACGTCATTTAAATTAGTGAAATTTTAAAATATGATTCTCTAGAAATCAAAGAGTTTTTAGGGCCGTTATAAATACCTACTGGATCAAATAATAGAAGACTTAATTAAAAATAAAGTTTCTTACTTTCCTGATTGCTTTTTTCAGAAGAACGGCTTCAATCAATCTTAAAAAATTTAATACAAATTTCAATCCGAATGGAATCCGTAATTTTAACTCACTAACTATAACTACAACTTACATTTTTGTCCAAAGGAGCAGTTTGGAAATGGTTGTCCATATAATGTGCACCTTCAAGCAGTTTCTCAAAGTTATCGTAACCAATGTAAAGTGCGATGGACAGCCCGATAGCTGACCAAAGAGAGTAGCGACCTCCGACCCAATCCCAGAAACCAAACATGTTTGCGGGATCAATTCCAAATTCGGTAACCTTGGGGCCGTTTGTGGATAACGCCACAAAATGTTTTGCCACTGCTGCTGGCTGAAACAACAAAAATGTATCGTTAGTAGTTGTCGAGCTTAGATAAACTCGTTTATGTAATAGTCAATCTGGTTTTACCAACTAGTTATTTTAACTCAGTATAAGTTCAAAGCGAACTAAAAATAGCTATACCATTAGATGAGAAATTAACAGGCTTAAATAATTTAAAAAATTTAAATAAAATTTACCATTTTTCAGTTATTTTTTTCAACAAACTTTAATTTGCTGCCATTGTTGTGGCTTGTGCGTCATTGAAGCTAGTGTGTTTGTCGTTGATATGTGTTTGAGTCCATTAATGTATTAGTTGTGGGATTCTATGTTCAAGTTTTATTCTATAAAGTATATCATTTCACAAGCCCAGCTCAATATTTATTTATGTGTACAGAAGTGTGTCCGTTGTTTTTGGCTATCATGCCGAAGAGATTTGTTTTGTAAAATTCATCAAGTGTTAGCGATTAAAATGTTTCTAGTATAATTTATCACCCATATAGGATGTTGTTACAACATAGACTGACCTAGGCTTCATTGTAAGGTAAACTAATTAATTAGTGATCACTAGCTGCACATTAAAATTAGGGATGGGACGATTCTCGATACCACTGATACTTTAGCTTTGGTATTGGTATCGAGAATCGATAGCCGAAACTCGATACTAATTACCGATACCAAGAGATACTCAGTTGTCAGAACTGCCCGTTCTCGTATAGACTCCGTGAATGTAATCTCCGGTATTTGCAATCACATTCTCTGTATTTTAACTCAATTCAGCATTTACCAATAAATATCAGTAGGGAAAATGTAAAACATTATTAATTTTATGTAAGTAGACATTTTCCCCAGTAAAATGTTTTAGGCAATTGTTTCCTTTCTTAAGTAAACGCTTCTTGTTTTATTTTTATTCATGTTGAGTCAGCCGAGCACTTGGCCGCCCTTCGTAAGTGAGTAGGCCTACACAATTTAATTACCCGAACAAATCGACGCTCTACTATTAACTAATGCGGTAACTAAAACAAAAATATGTAAATTTAATCAAAAAAATGAATAAAACACTGCACTAAAACTGAATACTGTATTTATTTACACACAGCGTTATTAACTTGATATTACAGTACTTTGTTCTAACAAGTTGTTCAGACTTTGGCGGGACTAAACTGACGCCGTCGAATCAAATTTTCGATGATTGAAGTTCCGGTTATTTCTAAACTTATCCGAATTGAACGTTCAGAAACAAAACATATGATATTCCGAGTAACGCAATCCTAGTCAATCGTAAAAAATATTATTCCGAATAATTAAAAACTTGTTTTATTTCAAGTTGCAACGCATTCTGCTTTTCGTTACTGAAACTCTCACGTGTTTTTCATTGGACTAGGTAAATTGTATTTTCTTATGCGGACATTCCATTGTTTTCGGGAGTAGGTTTTTCGCGGACATACGCTGTTGTATATTAAATTGCGTTTGAATGCTGCGTTTTATAAAATTGGCGCTAATAATATTCGGACGACGTATTCTTTTGCGGACATTCGTCATTTTATTTTTAATAACATTTCCACCAATGGTAGTTCATAAAATTGGTACTAATTATATTCGGGCATCGATTTTTTGCGGGCATTTACTGCGGTACTTTAATTATTTTTAATGCCGGCGTTTTTTAAAATTAGCGCTAATAATATTCGGACGTCGTATTCTTTGCGGACATTTGTTATTTTATTTATTTCTTTTCGCTGTTTTTTTTTTTAGGTATTGGTATCGGGAATCGATTTTTCAAAGTATCGGTATCAAGAATCAAAAAATCTGGTATCGACACATCCGTAATTAAAATCTCTCACTTTTTATAAGATCCTTTGAGAACTATATTTTTTTAGACTATATACTTCTATTCCTATATATATTTGTGTAGGTTTTGTTTTGTAAATATTATTTCTGTTTTGTTTTAATGTCTATGTTAAATCAACAAGACGGAGCAAAGATGCGAAATTCCCTAATTGATTGCATCACTTGTTATTGAAGCCGGCCTTGATTTATTCAATAGCAAAGTACTTTCCTAGTCAGTGCAGAAATAAGATACTCCGAGATTAACATTAAATTTTGAGAATTCTAGATATAATGCAGAACCACGCCTTGGAAAAGGTGAATAAAATTTAATGAATTTGTAACGCATTATAGACAAAGGCGAATAAGCTTGCAAAATGAAGCTGCCAACATAAACGTTGCAAAGAGGAGCGGTTTTTACACAACCACCGGCAAATATTGGCGAGCTACTTGAGAAGATTTTGGCAGATGCTATGCATAAAACTTAAGAGTGTAATGGAACATCACATAGAACATGCATTCTGTCACAAAAATCTTTGAATTATAGTTATTTTTATCTGTACTTTGTAATTTCTTAAAACTTTTTTATAAAGTAATAAAGTTTTAGCATTGTTAGTTTTGCACCATACTTTATATGATACTTTTCTTCTAATATGTTGACCAAAAATATTAACAACATACACATTATAATAAAGTTTGTATTTGTTTTGATACATTCTGAAAGAATTTTAAAAAAACTCTAAATAGCTATGTATAATCAATTTGCTTACGTTTTTAGCAGAATTCAAGAACCAGAGCTTGGCTGATGTTGCATTAGTGATGGTCTCTTGAGTTGTAAAAGTCTTGCTGGCAATAATAAATAATGCTGTCTCTGGATTCA
The DNA here is from genome assembly GCA_018207615.1 of Philaenus spumarius. Taxonomy (NCBI): domain Eukaryota; kingdom Metazoa; phylum Arthropoda; class Insecta; order Hemiptera; family Aphrophoridae; genus Philaenus; species Philaenus spumarius. The sequence goes on along the minus strand of JAGFPH010003880.1, from coordinate 41,169 downwards.
ACTTCTTCAATGTTTCTGCAAGATGTGTGCCATCTATATTAGAAACAAAGTGCACTCTTGGGCCGACAGCGTATGCCTTGAGAGCTTCCGTTACCATCAATGGACCCTAAATCAAAACCTTTCTGTGAAACCTTTTATTTCTCACATATATTATAAACTATTATTTCCATGACAAAATCTATTTTAAACTACTGAGCTGGATAATTCTCACAAAAAGTAAATATCAACTATTAGCATTTCTTCTCTATCTAAAATGTATTAAAACAGAATCCACACAATGTGTAACATCCTCAACTTTCCAAAGTAAATATTATCAAATTAGATTAAGACCATAAGTCAATTTTATTTAAAGAGAGATTTTCATTTCAATTAAAATTTTTTTAAGAAAGCTTAATATTAAAAGTATTTAACATAAAGGACAAACACTAAAAAGGTACAATATAAGTCCTAAGTACACCCAAAGTGCGTGTGTAAATCTCATCTATGACAGAACAGTTCAGTATAGACAATCTGAAATGTAACCAGATAATTTTAATCAATCTGTATTCAGATTGAGTAAAGATGTATTAAAAACATACTGAATCTGTATTAAAAATATAGTGAATCAGATGACAAACATAGAATTGATTCATCACAAGAAACTTTGAACTGATTTATCTATAAACTAAGCTACGGCAAATAAAATCAATGTATCCTATTATGGTTTAAAAAACCATAGTGGTAAAAAATTCAAAAAATTCAAAATTTTTTATTGTAATTAGCACATTTTTTTATGGCAATAGACAGTGTCAACATAGTATAACAAAATCTCTAGGAGTAAAATTTCACAATTTTTCCAAAAGTATCCGCCCTAGCTCACTCTCATTCTAGGCTGCAGAAAGTGAAGTCACTTTGTAACTATGTCTTAAATAATTAACAAGTTGTGAAATATTTAATTATAATGTTGCAATACATATAGAATGATCAACTGAGAACTGACAACGAAGATTCTGGAAGATTCATCCGTGGATTAATGTTAACCCTTCAACGTGTTTTGCCGTACGTGATACGCCGGGATTATTTTTGCCTTGGCATGTTTTGACGTATAACATACGCTCAGGAAAATTACATCAGATTCTTCCATCTAGCGACTAAACTTGAAACTATCTCGAAGCGATTTATATTGCAGCATAATGTAGTATTATTGTAGATATTGTAGCATAACTATTGGCTGATTTAAAAAAAGACATACGATAATTCTGTTGAATTTCTTGACGAAATTAGTTCAGCAGTATAACATCTGTTTTACCATACAAGTTTGTGACATTGTGTTTACTACGTTTTTGTTTACATTTGATCACTTGTAGTGTTTTTATGTTTGTTAGTTGATTGATTACGTTCGGAAATCATGTTTTGAATATTTTATATTGGTTTTATTAGTGTTTTATTAGGTTTGTGTTTTGTGATAAGACTACCAACTAAAACTAACTTTTGACTGGTATGTAAATATGTTATCACAAGTAAACGCATGTGTTATTGATATTACCAAAAAGAATGTAATCTGCTGTTTAATTTAGTAAAAGAATCATTAAAATATTCTAAAAAATAAGTTAGTTAGTAACGTTTTTATACAAACATGTTTCATAACTCCTGAAAGCTTAAAAAAGTCCCGCAGCCGGGGGAGTTTCTCTCATAAAAAGTCACACGTTGAAAGGTTAATAATCTAGATAAAGGACTTAGACGATTGTGTCATCGAGGAAACACTGGATTTAGCACCAGACCACCTTTAATTCATCTCATCTCATCATTTCAGCCACGCATAAAGACCTACAAACGTTTAAGTAAATTGGGTTCGTAATAAATACCCAATAGAAATTTTTGATAAAATAATAGAAATCCATGGTATGTAGAGTACACATTTAATTTGATTTGACTTACATGATCTTTTTTAATATTTCATAATATTCATTATTTTATTAATAAATAAAATATGTGTATGTGTGATTTTGTTTTAATATGCTTTCTACATGAAAAAGTATCAATAAATGTTGAAGGGTTATTCAAGTTGATCGCGTCATTTGTCTTTGTCCTACCTTTCACATGTTTGATCAGGTTGCACGATTTCATAACCCCAAGAGATTTTTGAAGAATATTAATTAAATTCATTTGTTAAGTACAAATAAATAAATTATCTGTAACGTTAGCTACTTACAGAATGGCTCAGCCAACTTGTGGTTCGGCCTTAGCTACTTACAAATGTTAAAATATAGAAATAATAGGTACAGTAGAACTCCAATTATCCTAATAAATTGGGCCCAGGTTAGATTCAGACACGTGGAAATTTGACAGTTGGATATATGTTTCTAAAATAGATGTTAGATATAGAAAATCTTCATTCATGAAATTGAGAGTAATACATACATACTTTTGTTGTTTTATAAAGTGGAAACATGAAAATAAAAGTAAAGTAAAGTTACTTTATGCAGGCATACATACATATTTAGAAATGCCTCATAATGAACAGTCCGTGATATTAACCATATAAGAATAGTATTTTATTTCACTTGAAACATATCAAGGATAGTGCGCTGCTTCAAAGAAGTAGCTGATTTACGTGCTGCAAGGTCCCGCAGATCTCTCTGCCAACTTTTTCCCAGACACACCTTTTTACACATTTATTATCTTCACTTTATCACTCAATTTAAGCACAACATGTTATTTAAAAAAATTTATATTTTCATTTTCTCCCACAAAAATTAATTTGGATAATTGGTGATTCGTTTGATTAGGGTTCGGATAATTGCAGTTCTACTGTACCAAAAAATAAAATAAGACAAAACATTTTTGCACATGACTATTGTGTAATAGATGTGGGTCTTAAATATTATCAATTAATTATTGCCTTCATACTCTGTTACATTTGGAAGGGAGTTTTATCACCTTTAATTTTTAAAAGTATAAAATTTTCTGTGCGACGCACCGTTTTCGAGTAAACGCCATACACCAAAAAAAAAGGGACCTTTGGGACCCCTCCCACTCCTGCGGTGCCTGAAACCAATGGGACTTAATTAGGCATTATTCAGGGGACCACCCACTACACATGCCTGAAAAATTGGAACCCCATGATTTAATGCAAGATGAAAACCTTATTTGACTGAACTACATTTGTCTACAGTTGATTTGTTAGATAATTTACATTTTATTATTTTATAGAAATAAACAATTTTGGATTAAAATAAATTGCATTTACTTAGGATTGAGAATAACATATACTATTGTATGTGCATCATAAGAACATATATATACTAAATTTCCACAATTTAAAATACAGTAGAAGCTCTTTATAATACAGCACGAATCAGTAACATTGCATATGCTTGGGCGTGTGTTGACCTTTGTTGCTTGTTGTAAAGGTACCTTACGCGAACTGTACTCCGTTGTTTTCTGTTACAATGTTTGTTACTTCGTTTTAGTGAACTTTAGTTAATCGTTTTAATCTGTTCCTACTAATTACACTGGTAAAGGTAGTAAGGGCAAACATGTGGTTCTTATGATTGAGCAAAAACTTTACTTTGGAAAACATCTTGAAGAAGACGTAAACAGAAGAGATAACAATTAGAGCCTTCAACGTTTTACGATATACAGGGTGTAAAAAAAACCTTTCATGACTTTGGGATATGATACCTCATACAAAAAGAAAAAAAGAAAAAAGTTCATGTAAACATAGGCCCGAAAACGCTTTGCTTTCCAGATATCCGCCATTTTGTTTTTTACAAAATAATTTTTATCTAAAGAACAGTTTGACTGACTGAGTTCAAACTTGGCATGGAGTTTAACCTAACAATGATATATCTAAAGAAAAGTAAGCGATTAAATCCAATCATACGTTTCAAAATGGCGGCGGTTTGAAAATTTGTAACCTAAATTACTCTATGTTTATATGAACTTTTTCTTCCAAGTCCTGAATGGTTTTTTTTACACCCTGTATACAAAAATTTACTAAAAAAGTTTACTGCTACAGGATTTGCAAACTTACATCTCTCTGGGCAATTGCAGTTTACAAATCATATTCTTTCAACCACAAATTTACCCAAACTATCCATGAACTGTTGCAAAATTAACTGTTCAATTAATGAACTGTTGTTTGATGAAAATTATACACTTCCAATTAATTCTTGGGCATTGTGGCATACCGGACAATGAAAATGCAGACGAAGCAGCAAAGGCACTCCTCCGGTTTCATCCAATACTGACCACAACAATATCATACCGAATGCTGCAGGCAAGAAGTAAACATAGTGGAAAATAGACTGTCAATCAGAGCAAAATCATAGCCAACAGATCATCTTTGAAATTCTTAAAAGACCAAACAACCTGCAGATATACAAAAAGCTGAACAGACAGTTGCAAATATTTCTCTCTCACTCCAGATCAGGCACATAGTAACCCAAAAATATCTCCACCGTTTCACTTTGTCAGATTCACCATTGTTTACGGAATGTGTGTGTCCTATGGAAAACATAGAACACATCATTTTATAGAGAACCAACCACCAGTACTAACATTCCTTCTTTCCCCAGTGCTATTGAAATTTTCTGCTCAAATGCATCGACTGAGGTCCGACATTGCCGGATTAAAGAGCATCGTCGTAATATCAATAGTTTAACAAGTTCGCTCCCGGGCAGAGACCACACTAAATGCAAAAGACTTAACCAGTGTACCATCCAAGCTAAGTATAACTCTACCCACAGACCAACGTTAAAAATTGCTAAAATTATGTTTTTTTAAACACAAATAATGAGTTATTACATATAAATTCATATATCAGTAATTTATTTGACTTTAAAGAGCATTTTTTTTGTGGCACATATATGTGCCTCTCGGTCTATAGCAATTAAAAATGTTGTTTTTATTAATATAGACCAGCTGGCACCACATATAAAGCAGATGTTTTCTTGAAAATCAGGAGGCACATGAATAAAACAAACATTATAACAAACATCAGAATGACCTTCCAACGCTCTGTCTATTTCACTACTACCCTCTAACGCTGTCGTTCCATATCTGGTTTTATGTTTCAAAACACCATAGATAACTTGTCAACGTGAAATGTGTAACTTGTCAACACCATGAAATAACTTGTCGTACATTTAGGTTAGCTTTACTTGCAAAACAACAACAGTTTCTTTGAGTCAGCTGTAATGAAAACGAAAACAACAGGGGTACCAACTTTAAACATTGTATTTTTACCACATACATTGATGTAGCCAGAAACCAAGTGGCACACAGGTGTGGCACACATCTCTACAGACCACATACAAAATTTCAGAACTTTACCATACACCGTTTTGAAATAAATTAACGAAAAGTTAGGAGAAGTCAGTGGCACACAATTGTGCCACCGGTCTATTTTAATGACACCGAGCGGCATATATATGTACCGCTGGTCTATTGTGAGAAACCGTGTGGCACAAATATGTGCTGACTGGTCTATATGTAGGGAAAATTTGTTGTACTGCGGGAGCGAACTTGTTAAAAAAAATGCAAAGATTTTTAATGAACGTAGGTTAAAAATCTTCAACACTTCAAGTATTGCACTATACAATAATAAATCATACTGTGCAATCAAGTTACTAATCTCTCAGATAAGTACGAGTTAATATTTACCAAGTCTGAACCACCAATTCCAATGTTGACAACATCTTCAATAGGTTTTCCTGTGTAACCTTTCCATTGCTTGGATATTACCTGACAACAAAAAACAATAAATCTAAGCAACATTTAATATTATACTTAAATAATTGAAATTATTGAGTATAATTTGAAATTATACGAGAGGCGCAAAAAATGAACCATACAAAATATATAAAAAAAGCAAATGTATGCGGTTGTGGTACCGCCGTCAGGAACGAAGTTCCACGCCTTTTCTTCAATTCTTTTACCAGCCTTAACGGCAACATACACACATAATTTTAATCTTTCAATTGCCGTTTATTATTAGATTGTTTTTTATACAAGTATTTACTGTTTCCATACGTTTAGTGTTATTATAATAAGTTGTGTAGAATTAATTGTAACATCAGAGCTAAGATGGTAAACAAAGTTAAATGCCCCATTCATTGTAAATACATTCAATAAACATAAAATGTTCGTTTATCAGTTTAGGCTTAACCTAAAACTATTGTGTGTATGTTTAATTTATTTTACTTGTCTTAACGGCAACATACATACAATAATTTTAGGTTAGGCCTAGACTTAAAATTACTTTCTAGATCTAACCTAAAATTATTGTAGGTATATTGCCGTTAAGGCAATATTGAATGTATTTCAGCGCTTGATGATAATATCTGAACTACACCGGATGGAACCGATCGTCTCTTAACCTTTTGCGCTCCATAGGCGAACTCAGTCCGACATCGCTAATTTGCCGTTACGCTCCACTGTCGGACTCATTCCGACACACGTTTTAATATGATTTCTATGTTCTAAACAAGTGTAGAATCTGTGGTTTTCGGTCTAATGAGACTTCAATGTTGTTAAAACAGTTTAGAAACCAGTGACAGATTATATTGGCTGTTGAATATATTTTATATCTCTCTGAAGTTGAGCAGCTGTTTGCCAGTCATGATCAAGAAATACAAGTAGCATCGTCTTTTATCTTGCGCCTTGTAACTTTTGTTTACGCTTTTTCAAGTGGTATTTATTTTTACTGTACGTTATTATTTTGCAGTTTTGTGTAAATTTTGTTAATGTAAATAATGTAAAGATCTCGTTTTTGTTTTATTGTATGTTGAGAAATGGCAACTGTTTAAACTATACGTTAATGTGGTTATGTACCATTATTTCGAAAAACTTTTATTGTTAAAATAAATTTTTGAATAAATATAAATACAATTGACATACTTAAACAGACATATTTACTGTAAAAACTATTTTTAAAGCTTTAATCATTTTTATTACTACTTTTAAATTAATAAATAAAACATATTTTTTTTATTTGTTTGGCCTAATATATTCAAAATAGGCCTATTCAATAAAAAAATGTTGTTAAACCTCAAGAATATTTTTTAAATTATTTATTATGGTCATATTTAGTGTAATAAAGTATTTTAAAAGCTCTAAACTCTATTATTCTTATTTTTAGTTTCATTACAAAACAAAATAATCGATTGATTTTTTTGACCGATTATATTCAAAATAGGCCTACTCAATGAAAATTTTTTTATTTAATCTTTCAACAATTTTTTCCTTATTCTCTGTTTTATTCCGAACAAAATGATATATAATAACTTATGTTTACTATTTATAGGAATTTTTTTGCGAATTTACAAAAATAATTCTGCAAACAGTCATATTTTAATTGGAGCTGGTGGAGCAGCCAAGTGTCAAATAAATAGAGTGCAAAAGGTTAATTTAAATTGATGAACTAAAACACATGTTTCTTGAATGTATTTACATTCATTGCCAAAGCACAACCAATTTGGGAACGCTTTTTCGTTCTCATATTTTATATTTGTCATTGGCATAGCAACCAATTAATAATACTTTTTTTCGTTACGCATTTCATTTTCTACTTGTTAATCCTACCGCAATCCACATTAAAGAACTTTGTTCCAATATAGCCTATTTCCGTTTAGCAAACAACCCTCCCCTCCTTTCCTTTAAAATACAGTTCTGTATTAGGATAGAAAATACTTACCACAATATCTGTAACATATAAAATAAATTAACAAATAAAGTACCCACAAAAAGATAACTATTGCTTAATAGCAAAATCGGTTGTATTACCTGATTTGAAAATTCCTTCATGTGTTTGAGAACATCATTTACATCAGCATTCACATCTTTACCATCAACCAAAATTGGTTTATTGCTGCGATTACGCAATGCTATATGTAGTACAGCACGGTTCTCTGTGAAGTTAATTTTGTCGCCAGCAAACATGGCATCACGAGCAGCTTCAACATTCCGTGCTTTGGCCTATAAAGGAAAAAAATATGCGAAAGGTAAAAGTTTAAATAAAAAATAAAAAAGTCTTTCAATTAATAAACTTGTTGCTGACAACTGGTGGATCTCTACCCAACTCTGTCGGTGCAATGAACGACACTTCAGTTAAATTAAGACTTTCTAACAATCAAAAATGGCAAAACAAAATTTTATTAAATTTATTACAATACCTTAAATATATGTAGGAAAATAAAAACATTTACTGCACTAAGTTTCAATCAAGACCGCTAATATTTTGGAAAACAAAACCAAACATGAAATTCCTTACTGCAGTAACAGTTTTTAGTTTTTTCTATTTTAATTTGTAAAAATTTTAAGTACATCGTGGTCTATAATTAACAAAGTGAGGCGTAACATTTTTTCATTTGGATTTGTTATTTTATGTTGGCTATTCTGTTACCTGTTACTTTCAATACCTTGCTAACCCAGAATGACTGCAGTAATGTGTTAAGCGAATCAATAAAGTGTAAGTTAAATCATATAGACCTGATTACTAAAATAAACATTTTTGAGGCTGAATAGATTGAAACAACATTCAATTATGGCCGCATTGGTAAGTGCAAGTTATTATAAGGAAATTGAACTTAGGTCTGGAAAAACCTTGTAAAAGTAACGGACATGCGGCAGATAGCGGAGTCTAAAAAAGATCAACAAGAGCTAGAGAAGAAGATTATAAGTCACAAACACTTGTTGAAAAAAAACTAGAAGATTTTGAAGAGGAAGAAAGGCAAAAACTATCATATGCAACAGGAATGTTTTAAAAGGAATGTATAAATTACATTTATATGTACACTTTTATAGTTTCTCTTTGTATTCTGGAAATACATTTTTCCCGCATGTACAGCTAATAGATCTGTTAAACAATCCAAATCTTAAAAAACCATAAAATAATAAAATATAAAACATTTACAATCTTGTCAATGATTTTTTAGTGAAAATTATATGAAAATTATTACTACACTCCAATTATTAGTACTAAATATACATAATGTTATTAGCTTTTAATAGAAAAAATCCTAAGTTGATACCTGTGTAACATGGAATGGGAACTTTTTTAAATTATATTTGTTAATATTTTGGAAATTATATAGCGTAAAGGTATTCCATTAGAATAAACATAAACTGATTTTATTGGCCTAATTATTATTAAGATACTATTGATAGTGATGACCGAAGGTACTTGGTAGTAGAGGTGGGCGTTATTTAGAGGTGGGCGTAACAGGAAAAATAATACTATTAATGCGTTGCAGACTATTACCACGTTAATACGTTACGTAGGACACCCTATTATTTTTGTAACGTCAAGCGATAACGCAGGGAAGGAGACTGACGAACGTTCCAGAGAGGTGTTAATTCCAGTCTTGCATCAAGTAATCATATCTTCAACGTTACATTACAAAATAATATCTTGACAAAAATAACACCTTGACAAAAATAATACCCTTTGAGAAAACAGCTAGCAGATTACTTTCTTCGCTTGCGTTAATACGTTACAATATTAACAGATGCATCAACTTACACACAGGCTACACATTATCAAACCCGAATAAACAGGATGTTTGGTGTGAGATTCCAGGAAATATTTCTTGCCCTTCCCGATGTCTGTATTCATTTAATAAAAGAATCCATCACACATAGTAGCTTATATGCTGAAATTCAAATTGACATAATAATTACTGCTGACATAAAATATTAAAAAAATAAAACTGCTTTATAGAACTAACTATCCTTCCCTAGGCCTTAGGGAATAGTTGAATTTAAACAATTATTATTGACACTGTGCAATTTAATTTAGTCTAAAACTTTAACGTAAAATTATGTTTTTTCAAATTTTTGTCATCAATAATTACTCTAGCTTTTCATTTGATTTCTCATAATTTGTATATTATATATTTATTTAAATTTAATTAGTTTGACAATTTTAATTGCATTTTGTTAGAAAAGATTTTCTTTGAAACATTTAACTTAAAGCAGCAGACAGCAGAAGAAATTACTTGAGAATCTTGGTAACTTTTTAACATAAAGTAATCTCGCTTGGAACCCTTACATTAAATGAATAATATATTTTTAATGTTTATTTTAATTTGAAGCTAAGTATTTAAAATTTGACGTTTTTAAATTTTAAGTTATCAATAATTACTCAAATTACTCTAAGTTTAAATCTTATTATTACTTTTATATTATATATTTATTTATTTACAGGTATCTAATCATTCTGAAAATGTTTGTTGTAATGTATTTTGTTAATAAAGGCGTTTCTTGGAATATTCAAGTAACGCTGCAGACAATATTACTTGAGAATATCGGTAACATTTCATTAAGTAATCTTGTCTGCAACGAAATACTAAATTAATAAATAATACACCTTGCTAAAACTGTCTGCTAGTAACTTGCCCGCAACGCAACATCATATTACCAAATTAATAGTTCAGTAATTTCGTCTGCAATGTTATATCAAATAACACCTCGGCAGTTTCCCACCACCTATTAATACGTTACAAATTTAATACGTTATTTCAACCTACAGTAGAGCGTCAATAATCCGAACGCGTTCTGAGGCAGCCCTTGCAAAAAATTTGTTTTCGTTTTCACAAATTCCAATTATTGCGTCGTTAAAGATTTCACAAAAATCTTCTTCGCAGTTTGACATTATTATCTCTTTTAAAACACTTCTTAATTCCTGCTCTCACACGCCCTCACAACAGAGTGGCTATAAGTATTTTCACTGTCACGCTAAAAAGCTGCTTTAGCGCTAGCAGTAAACATACAGAAAGTTCATTCATTTCTCTTTGTGCAATCATTATAACAGTGTGTCGTACATACAGTAGTGTACTATACAGTATTGTTTTATTTTTCGTTTGTGTTAACTACAATGTACAAGTGAACTTTTAATTATGTATTGTACTGTAATTGAGAGTTACAAGTGTAATCATGTTGACCCTACTGTGTATTTGCAGGTTCTTCTAAATCATAATATGTAAGTAGTCTTACATACTGTATTGTAATTACATTACTGCTTGTACTGTTTAACCACTTTAATCGATTAAAGGACGTATGTTTTAGCCTAAATGGCCTTTTCTTGATTATTTTCAAAAATCCGAACAAATTGATAATCCGAACCCCCCTCGGTCCCAATTAGTTCGGATTTTTGACGCTCTACTGTATTACCAAGATGCCGTGGAACGTTGCAGACTATTACCACAATGTAACGATAATTCCCATCTCTACTTGGTAGAATTCCATATTCAATTAAAAAACAAACACAATTTTTTGTAATTTCTTTTCTTTTCTTTTTTGTAATTTCTACATACATATTTTGGTACATTTTTCAATTTCCATTAACATGCTGCAGATGTAGGGATGCGAGTTTTTCTTCTAAAAAACATGATTAGGCCTATCTACTTATTATTATATTTATTATATAAATAAAATTGAAGTGTCTCTCTTCGATTTCAAAATAAAAGTTTCTTCTAAGCTCATAAGATTATTCACACATTACCAAAACCTAAACACACATACATAAATTTTTTTGTTTGTAGTAGCCTATTCATATAATAATCTAAAATTAAATATGACTTCCATTATCTTATCTCTTGAGCTCAAATGTTGAAGTCAAGTAGTATTTTTAATATTAATGAGATAATGATTATTACAGTACTTATATAATTATTTTACTAATCTGTTTTATTGATTTATAAGATTTCAATTCACCGTCAAATCCCCTTATGAAAAACTAGTAGCCTATGGTAAACTTTTTTGCTATAAAATTATTTATCATTTGTATTCTGTGATTTTGCTTGATCATTTATCTAAACTCAATATGTTTCTGAAATTTAACAACAATCTTTTAATATATACAGTCTCTATAATATTCCCATGCGGTGCATACAGTGGACTAACGAATTCGTTTATGGGCTTCGTTTTAACTGAAAGCACACTACCTAAATATATATTTTTCAAATCCCAGTGACCCAAGATTTCTGGGGGTGTTTTTTTTTTAGGAAATTTTAAATGTAAACACAAATTGAGTACTAATATATTATTTCAAAAGCAATCATTTTGAAAAAGTTTTGATTTATTTGGCCCTGTTTTAAGAATATTCAGCAGATATAAATTATATTCATCAGAAGTTATGGATACATTTGTTGAGTTTTATAGCAATTCTGTTGTATCTATTCATCAGTGAGTCCCAGTCTCTTTACACCTTCATATTGTCACTGTTTCCTTTTGACGGAATTCTACAGTGAGGAGCTTTGTGTATTTAAAAATGCAGAACTGAACGGATAATAAAAGCAAAACCATTCTCCAAAATTATGGTCTAATATTTTCTACTGACTTGATTTTTTACTTTCTCCACCCTATACGTTAGTATATGGAGAAAGTATTGTTTTCGTAAATATGTTCGAATTTGAATTTTCAGTTGAATTATCTGTTTTGGTGCTCCCAGAACCCCAAAAAATTGTTTAGTGCAATTATCTGTGTTGGTGCTCCCTGAACCCAAAAATATTTTTAGTGGAATTTTTTGTTTTGGTGCTCCCTGAACCCAAAAAAGTGTTTTTAACGTGGTGTCTGTCTGTCAGTGTGTCAGTATGTATACACGACCAGAGGGGACACTATTGGTCCGATTTTCATGAAATTTGGTATGTAGGTACTAAACCCTAATATCTCCAGGCGTTTTTTTCATTTTTTGGAATTTTTAATTTCTAAGGGTAATTTACCCCTAAAAACCAATAAAAACCGACAAAAATGCAAATTTCTCAAAAACGGCTCTAACGATTTTGATCAAATTTTCAGTATTTATAGTGCTTAAGATGCCAAACAAAATGACACCACCCGCTTTTATCAAAACTTCGGCGTTTCATAATTATGGGGAAATGTTAAAAAATAAACAAGTTTGTGTTGTCAATGTAGCATTGCGGCAGCGGCCGCACGGGGTAGCACCATGGTAGCGAGGACGGCCAGTAATTCAAAGGTCGCGCGATCGAATCCCGCCTGGGACAATAACTTTTTTATACGATTGACGTAGGTAGAATATTATTTTTTTGTTTTGTTCTAAAAAGTAGTAAATAAAATGATTAAAAACAATATTATTTTGACTACAGTAAGTTGGGAGAAAGTTTGTGTCAGTTAACTGATACCGTTTATTCATGTTGATGTCTGATAGGACACATAATTTTTAGACTTTTGTATTTACTTTGTCATTAAAAAATATATGCTTTCCCTAAATTGTTTAGAAAATGTTGTAAACTATGTTGAAAAATCTGAATTTATTACTTTTCATAAGCACCAAATTGACTAGTAACTAATTGGCAAGAACTAATACAAAAGTTGAAAAATGTTTTCAGATCCATATTCAATCTTGTATTCAAATCTTCCAACAATATTATAACTATAAAATATAGGGTTTCACTGAAAATGTTTATTAAAACTGAAAATCAGAAATTCATAGTTATTCCTATTAAACTTACTTAAGAAGTGTTGAACTGATTTCGATCAAACCTAACCTAACACTAACCAGGTGAATTACCTACCTAAAGAAAAAAACTATAATATAATAATAATATAATTATAACTAAATGATGTGCTATGAACAAATAAATAAAAAATGTATATTTGATGAAGTAAATATTTTTGAAATTATCAAATGAAACTCATTTTCGAGTATAAGTATTCAAGTCAACGATATGATTAATAAGTTATCAAGTACTTAATGTACACGGTCTGTGACTTCTATATTTATCCTTATTACATGTTTTGGGGCTTATGTCCCATCATCAGATAATCGCTCTATTTGTGGTCGTCAAACATTAAACACTAAAAACATGTACATTACTTGACACAAACATTTACATTCAGCGGCCGCGCACCTCGATGTTCGAGGGAAGACTGTAGAACAGATGTTAACTCCGCTTATCAACTTCGTTATCTTGTATACTCATCGCGATGTCGTACAACTAATTTGACTGAAAGTTGAGTTTTTCGTTAAAAAATTTGTGTTTATTCAACTTAAATGTTTATTTATATATTTCAAATTCCTCCACGGCGTCACAGACAAAAGAAACTTCTAGTTGTTCGTTTATCTGTGACGGTATCCATGTATTTGCCTTTTTTACATATATGTAAGGGTGTAGAATTAGTCTCGAAAATCATCATACTTACATGGTTATTATCAATTAAATGGTGTGCGTAATTGGATTTTATGTTGATGACGTTTCTGTTGGGTAAAACGCTTCCCAAACTGCCTACCGGTTTGTCCTATGTAATAACAATCACACTCTCCACAAGTTATTTTATAGACTCCTGCGTTTGTTTCAGCCTTCCTTACAGTTTTCGGCCGGAGTATATTACTTTAGTTGTTTCTGGTCTTATATACTGTATATAAGTAACTGTGGTTATATTCACATCATTTAGTGTATTGTTAGAATATTAGGAAAAACTGTACCGTATTCGGTCAAAACAAAGATTTTTTTTGGTTTTTTGTTGGGTTTTTATTTTTATTTAAATGTTTCTTTAATAAAACGTCGATTAAAGACCTCTTGCAATGTGCCATATTATGTTTAACTCATCATCGAAAGCATTTTTATCAAGGGGTATTGTTATAAGTCTATGTATAAAGCTGTTGTGTGCGGCCATTGTTTTTGAGAAGTTGGATGGTGAGAATCCGCATGTATTGTTATGTCAGTGGTAGTTGGTTTCCTATATAGGCCTATACTGTATTGAAATTTGTTGTCCTTTTTCATAATTGTAATATTAAGATAGTTGATACTGTTGTCTACCTCATTTTCCAAAGTAAATTTTATGTTCTTGTTGAAACAGTTTATAAAATTTTTTAGGTTCTCAATTTGGCGAAGTGTGTCCTTGAAAATGATAAATGTGTCATCAACATATCTTTTGTAGAAACTAATCTGTTCTAGTAACTTATTGTTGTGGGAAAATAAATATGTATTTTTAAAGTGATTCAAATAAATATTCGCTAATAGATCGGATAAAGGTAGGCTACATGTTTTTAGTGTTTAATGTTTGAGGACCTCAAATAGGAGGGATTATCTGATGATGATGGGACATAAGCCCCGAAACACGTAATAAGGAAAAATATAGAAGTCACAGACGGTGTACAGTAAGTACTTAACACGTTTACTGCGGCCGGTATGAAATCGTACCAGGCGCGCCACGCCCCATGCGGGCAGTACGAAATCATATCGTTTAGCAATACAAAGCGGTATGATTTTGTACCGCCCGTATGGGGCGCTCCTCGTACAATTTCATACCGGCCGCAGTAAACATGTTAATAATAACTTATTATTTATCAAATGAAATTGTACACTTAAAATATTTACAGGTTTTTTTGTAGCTGCAAACACAAAACTTACGTAATCACACTTGGGGGTCTGTAAGATTTAAATTTATTAATTTTACTCTTAATGTTCCGTTATGTATATTTTGACTCAATATTTGATAATGGCAATACATATTGTCGATAACAATACTAAGAATTTAGCTAAGCAGATTTAGTTGCCTTCCTTACAGAAGAGGATGCCAATGAAATAAAGTCTCTAGGGGAGTCAAATAATAAATGAGCATTTAAGGACTGCCACACCTTCGTCCTTTATAAATACAAACTTGTAAAAATACATAAATTCATATGTAGCCTATTTTTAAACTGTTAAATTAAAACTATAAAAAGCAAACAAGGTAGGCCTATTTATCTTAAAGTAGGCCTAAGTTATACACAAAACATTTAAAATAGCAATTTTGATGTGGTAGTTCAACAATTTTAGAACTTTGCAGTATTATAGCAATACAAACTAAGATAATTGTTTCGACAAAGAAGTGTAACTTGTCAAAATTCAAATTATAAAAATTGTATTAAATTTCTACAATGGGTTAGGTTAGCTCATTTACTAATGACTAATAATACCCTTAGGGTCTAGGCCTGCTAAAACTTCTTTTGAAAATATTGACTTCTCCTTTCTGACTTAAATGTTACAGTAAATAGCCTATTAAAAACTGTTAGCCCTACTTTAATCATGTTTAATAAAACATAAAATGTTAATAAAAATCTATCGGTTTATAAAAAGAGGAATACCAAGATGTTAAATGTTATGTGTAGTGTTGTATTGTTCAATCACACTCCTCTGAATTGATGCTGTCTTTCTTTCTACAAAATTAAAATGCTTTTGTAGTGAACACTGTGTACTGCAGTCTTCATTTTGGTACATATACTAAATTAAAATAGTTTTGGTTTTGTTTTGAATAGTTTAAGCCACATACAATAATTTATTTGGCTCACAAATGGCATAACCTCCTTAAGCCATTCTTGACCCTCATAAATCTGAACTTTTTAGATTTTATACTAACACTACGCCTAGTTGAAGCCATGTTTCGTTGATAATTTTAAAAACATGACTGTCTTGTATATTATTTGTTAGATTATTCAGTAAAATACAGCATATGCCCTCTAACCTACACTGTCAATGTTTACGAACTGTAAACTTTTTTTCACTATGTAAGCTCCCGGATTGGAAATGATAACGATATTGAAATAGGTATAAATTAACTGTTACACTGTCTATCCAAGCCTTGATGTAACAACTGCGGTTTCGGGTTATTGTTATGTTCTACTCAATAAACATGATAATAAATATTATTGAAACAGGCTTGGATAAAAAAAACGGGAATCTACCAGCTCTCCTGCAATGATTGCCCAAACTTTTATAAAGGCCAAACGGGCCGCCCTTTTATAAAAAGATTCAAGGAACATTTACCAAAGGCTATACATGGTTTAAACCCTCCCAAGTCCAATTTCGCCGAACATCTAGTAACCAACCTCCACGGCTTCAGTGACTTTACGACCAATATAAATATCTTAGTACACTTATGTAAAAAAGGCCGTTATATGGATTAATAGGAGGAATTTGCTGTATACAGAGCCTCCAAAACTGAAAAACAATATTTGTTGAATGACAAGGTATCGTTTCCAATCTAATATTGTATTTAACACCATAATTGACATGGATAATAATAAAAACACGGTTTCCATTAGCCAACCGCAACACGTCCATCCACCATCCCCCGCACAGCAGTTTAAAGGTAATATCAGTAGCTAGTTAACTATCGCCCAGGCAACATGTTCGTAGTTGACGTCTTAATTTGTGTTACATGTACCGGTACTGTGTTTTTTTGTGTAACTAATTGTGTTTTCGACGACTTTACTAGTGAGAGAAAAATGATTTTAAATATATTTTGTGTGTGATATGTGTGATATATGTGACTGGAAGATGGTATAACCCCGAAACCGCAGTCATCACAACAACTAATCAAGGATTGGATAGACAGTGTAACAGGTAATTTATACATATTGTGACTGGTGAATATAAGATCGTTTAGGTTCAGGGTGTTTTATTGTATTTTTAAGTTGTAGGTTAGGGGTAAATTCTATAATTAACGGATTTTTCTTATGCCAAGCAAAATAAAACTAGGTGCCACACATAGCCTTTTAGGCCTACTGCTTCTTAATTTTTAAGTGAAAGGTCAATTATATTTTGTAAAATTTAATAATACGGTTTAATTCTATATGTTGAAAGTTAAGCTACATTTTATCATATTGTTTGGATGTAGTGCAACAAAACAATATCTTAATTTGTATCACTTGATACATTTTTTTTTTTTTTTTTGCTTGACATTTAACTTACAGTAGTTCAAAGTTAAATTAGGTTACTTTCAGTTTGTAATTTTGACTTACCAATTCCAGCAGAAGTGAAAAAACTTCATCGTTCACACGGTTTTTTGAGTAGTCGATCAAAATCTCTCCATCATTTGGCGTTTTAAGTTTCAAACTGTAACATTACATTATTTAAATAATTCCGCCAGCTAAAAGCAGAAGTAAACTATGCAAGGTCATTTGAATGTCAAGCTGATAGCTAACCTTAAAGTACAATTGCATGTTTTCTCACCTGTATTTATTAAAACGACCGGAATTTTCTTTCAACAACTGAATGATGTTTAACTTTTCACCTTTTTGTTTATACAAATCTTGTAATTTTTTGTATGCGGGTTCATTTGACAGCTTCGGTTTGGCTTCCATTTTGATCAACAACAACTTTCAAAGAAAGAACGACAGTCGTCAGATTTACGAAAGTCGAAAGATAGCATGATATCACAATTCCTATGCACTATTATTGGTTAATGTATACTTTTGTGTTTCATTATAATACATTTCAGTTAGTTTATAATAAAAAGAGAACTAAACAATTTTACTGTTATTAAAGGAATTAGGATTAAAATACCCTTCATTAAACTTTTTTAAAATTATTATGTACAGATTATACGGTATCTATTTAAACATTCCATACTAAATGCTGTATCAAACCCTCAAACGTTACGAGCATAGGTATTCCCTACATAAAAGAGATAGCACTGTAAGTAAAGTGTTAAATGCTTAACACTTTATCAGGCATTATCCTGATAAAAGCTAAATACTAAATACCATGTTCTATAAAATATCCTTATCCCTTCTGGTCCTCTCCTCTTTTCAGGTCACTCTTTCTCTTTTCGTCGGTTTAGACCAGAGTTGCTGTTTTATGATTAGTACTGTACGTACACAATTTATTTGGCGGGGAAATATGAATGTTTATGTTACAGTACTACTTTTAGGGGACCTTATACGCCTTGGGCCTACACTATCAATAATACCTCACTGACAGCATTATTGTAGGATTAAAAGTAATATTAATGGATTGAAGAGAGTACTGTACAAGATTTTAAATACTGACAGTATTATTGAGCTTGTTAGATAACCTTAAAATGTTTATTTTTAAATCATCGATACAGCTTTTTTTAAATATAAATTTCCGTAATGTCAGTACGATGAATATAGCCAGAAATTTGCTTGCACACATTTAATATTGTACATAATTTTTAAAAGTATTATATTTCTATCTGAATGGTAAATTAAAGTTGTATAATTGAGTCTGTACTCTATGCCTTAATTATTAAGCCTTTATGGAGTACTACCGTCTGGGATCATTCCTAGTTTCTAATGCTTGAAGGACTGCTGCCATTCCAGTTTTATGTCAGATTTTTGCAAAAGTACTATTTTACAATTTTACTTTCTCCACCCTATACGTAGTATATGGAGAAAATATTGTTTTCGTAAAAATGTTCGAATTTGAATTTTCAGTTGAATTATCTGTTTTGGTGCTCCCAGAACCCCAAAAAATGGTTTAGTGCAATT
Source organism: Philaenus spumarius (assembly GCA_018207615.1). Taxonomy (NCBI): domain Eukaryota; kingdom Metazoa; phylum Arthropoda; class Insecta; order Hemiptera; family Aphrophoridae; genus Philaenus; species Philaenus spumarius. The sequence continues at coordinate 21,950 of JAGFPH010003880.1, read as the reverse complement.
ATCTGTGTTGGTGCTTCCTGAACCCAAAAAAGTGTTTTTAGAGTGGTGTCTGTCTGTCAGTCTGTCAGTATGTATACACGACCAGAGAGGACACTATTGGTCCGATTTTCATGAAATTTGGTATGTAGGTACTAAACCCTAATATCTCCAGGCGTTTTTTCATTTTTTGGAATTTTTAATTTTTAAGGGTAATTTACCCCTAAAAACCCATAAAAAACGACAAAAATGCACATTTCTCAAAAACGGCTCTAACGATTTTGATCAAATTTTCAGTATTTATAGTGCTTAAGATGCCAAACAAAATGACACCACCCGCTTTTATCAAAACTTCGGCGTTTTATAATTATGGGGAAATGTTTAAAAATAAACAAGTTTGTGTTGTCAAGCTAGCATTGCGGCAGCGGCCGCACGGGGTAGTACCATGGTAGCGATCACGGCCAGTAATTCAAAGGTCGCGCGATCGAATCCCCCCTAGGACAATAATTTTTTTATACGATTGACATAGGTAGAATATTATTTTTTTGTTTTGTTCTAAAAAGTAATAAATAAAATGATTGAAAACAATATTATTTTGACTACAGTAAGTTGGGAGAAAGTTTGTGTCAGTTAACTGATACCGTTTATTATATTTTTGTGAGCAACAAGATTAGAATTATAAAATAGTTAGGCAGTGTTATTGTGACAGGAGCATGGGCGGATCCAGCCGGTTTTCAAGGAGGGAGCTGTCTCCTATCCCGAGGGGGGAATAGAATAATTTTGTTGGAATACAGTGCTTGAAAACATCTTTTTAGACTATTTCACGAGCATCCATTTTGAATAGGAATTAAGGATTATATGCTTTACCCAAAAATGGAATTTTATTGCAACAAATTGTAGAGAATAAATGATAAAACTGAACTGTATACTTAAACATTTTAAATAGCCTTATTAGAACAAAAATCTGACAAACCTTAAGTATACAATTCCAGCCAGACGGGAATTTGGTTAACGTGCCCAGGACGTAGAAAATGAACATATTTCACGGAAATACCCGAATAGCCTCGGAACACTAAACCAGGTTTTCCTTATAACAAACGAAAATATAGAACTTGCACTTCAAATAGATATAAAAATCATTATACAAATATATCGATTTGTAATAGATACATCGAATGCAAAATGTGCTTACTCATTGGTTAAAAACTGTCCAATTGCAAGGGTTTACAGAAAAATTCATATCTAAGAAACTATAAGTGTGACTAATATGGGCACCCATATGATATTTTCTGGGGGGGGGGCTAGACCGGTGTATGGGGCTTAACACGTTCACTGCTAAAGACGCACATATTGAGTTTGACACTGAACACTATGAGAAGCAGCCGACGCACAGTGCATTGCACGCCAACCCCCGTATCGTGAGTATTTTCAATATACAGTGCATTGCGTGCTTAGCACGCCAACCACCGTTTTGGGAGTATTTTCAATAGACAATGCATTGCGTGCTTCGCACGCCAACCCCTGTACTGGAAGAATGTTCAATACACAGAGCATTTTCCTTTCCCTGAGAGCTCATAGGTTTGGGGGCCGTGGCCCCCCTCTGCCCATAGGTATGGGCGCCCATGGTGACGAATGATTGGAAGGCAGTGGTAGAAAGTTCAAATCTTGACGAATACAAAGGTGTCCTTATCTTCTTCTCAAAACAAGTCTGTTTAACGGTTATGTGCATCTAAAAAGTGACGAGTTTGAGTCATTTGCTTGTGTTTTCTCGCGCTGCATCATTTGATTTAGACTACAATATTACAACTATGATTACAATGTTAATATACGTTTTAAAACATTTCCTTTTCAATGGTTTTTGTTTTATAGAGATTTTTTAATATTTAGTGGGTGAAATATTTGATACAAGTTATGTTGTCTGAGACAACTCAATAAACAAAACAACAATATAATAACCCAAAGGAGGGGGCTGCAGCCCCCCCTGGATCCGCCAATGGACAGGAGTAATGTGGGCATTTCCGCAGAGAGATAGAGGGAATTGCTTGAAGTGTGCATTTCATATTAGACCACTCAAGCAGCTGACACCTCGTCAAGAGAACTGGTGCAAATATACTTCATGCTAATAGTTGTTGTTTTCGTTATTTCATGTTGTGTTTTCTCCGTATAATCGTTCCATGATTAGTACCTACATATTTATTATTGTTATAGTCATAATGGTCACTCCTATGGACACAACCTATCACGACATTCGAGAACGAGGATACTCCTTAAAGGGTTAAAGACTATTAATGTTTCTACAATAGTCTTGTAGCTCTAAGTAAAGTCTCAAGACAGATTGAAGATATTCTACACAGATGCTTAACTAGAATAATAAATTAATTGCATTTGACTATTATCATTTGAACGGCTGCTACACAAGAAGTGGAAGAATCCCTTCCACCCCCACTTTACCATTGATAGGAGGGATTCCAGCCAATGGTGTTAGCTAATTTCATAAGTTTTCCAGTCCCAGTCTGACTGGCTATCAGACTAACTGGCATTAAGTAAAAGAAAAAGCTTACTTTAGATCTGTTATGGCAACAGTTCTTAGTTGTAGAAAATGGTTGCATGGGATATAATGTTATCTGTTAATTTACATGTAGTAGCGTAACTATTTTTACCATGATTGGGCTTTTTGGGTGAAATGATCTTTTCTCTGTGACAAAAAAAATATGGATTATTATAAATCTATTATTTCCTCTTGATTGGTTTGTGAAGTAAAGTAGCAACTAGGAATGCTTATACGATGAGCTTTTATTTTTGTTAAGTCATATCTGCCCATCTATGTGTCACAGTATCGTAGTTTCTTCAGGTGGGGCTATTTTAGTTCCCTCGCCTAAATTCAGAACTGAATAGAATTTAAAACACATTTTTTAGGGGTATCCTAACATAAAAATGTAAAGACAAAAAATAATGTCTTCGCAGACATATCCTTATATAAGTTTAGATACTTTATACATATAATGTATACTACCATAAGATGACCATAAGTTGTTGGCACTTTTAATCATCTCAATTTCAGTTTGTTTTATCAGTGAATGTAGTGTTGTGGATGAATAAAAGACTTAGAACCTTTTAAGTATTTAAGGCTTTTATTAACTTTAAACTATACCTACAGAAACTGATCTTCAGAATAAAATAGGCCTACATATTATAATGAAATCTAACAAAAACTATAAACAGTCATTGGTTGCTATGGCAACCAATCATGTGTGCAATAATAATGGTTTCTATAACATTCATCACATTCTCCCCTCCCAAAAGAAAGTTATTCACAAAACATAGTCCCCTAAATATTTTGGAAGTTTTCTGGTTCTTTTGGGTCTTTTGAAGTTTTCATTTTCTGATTCAATTTGATATTGGTTTTGTGAGTTTATAGAACTCTGACTTTCTCTTGACGGTGGATAATTTTCTTGAATTCTTAAAAACGTTGAGGGTGAATCAGAGGTAGTTGTAGGGATTGTCATGGAGTGAGGTAGTGTATCTTGTGAGCTAGGCATTGATTCTTCATTTTGAACTAATACAATTGTTTACTACAATCAATGTTTCAAAAATATTGTTTACATATTTATTTGATATTTATTTTCTTTCAAAATGTATTTATTAAATTTTAATAAAATGTTAAATAAATATTGAATCAACATTTCATCAATATTGTTTCAATATTTAATACATATTGATGAAATGTATAATACATATTTAATAAACATTTCAACGATATTGTTTCAATATTTTACAATATTTAATAAATATTTATTGATAAAGAAAGTTTGTTTCAAAACAATATTTATTTAATATTGATAAAATATTGAAACAATTGTTTTCAATATTGCTAATACATTGTACCAATATTTTTTCCAATATTGTTAAAATATTGTTCTGCTACTTGGGAAAAGTTACCTCTTGGAGCAATTTGTCTCAAGGACACGCTAGTTTCAGTGCCATCTTTTCTTTTGATCATGCGTAATCAGGGTTTGCTTGGAGTAACTCTGCTTCTTCAACGAGATCATCGTATTTACTCAATCTTGAGTTGTTCTTAACAAGAACTGGACCAGGGTTCAAAAGCCATTCAGTGAAACAACTCAAAATGACGTACAAGATATAGTTTTCTAAAAGAAATTAAAAAAAAAAAAAAACTATTACAATTCGAAATATTGCATTAATCCAAAATGAATAATTAAAAGAAGAGACCCCGATGTGATCTAGCGGTGAAATAGTAAACTAACCCGGTAATCGCTACAGACGAGTTTTCCTAATCAAATTAAACTTTTAAACATAAGAATCAACCGAATCTAAATAACAATTTATATTATGAATAATTTAACCCATCATCGGATATAAATAAATGGTCAAAACAGAGGAAAACCATTCAAATTAAAACATATTAGCATGCATTCGGCCTACTTTATAAAAGACAAAAATCTTAAACACGTGAAATAAATTCTATAAATATCCTGTTATCAAAAATAGGTATTGCACAAGCACAACCAAATAATATAATAAGTTAATATAACTAATCGAAAAGAACACTCTAATTCAATGAAGAAAACATACAAATTCACCATATTTCAGTTGAGGAATTTATACAGAGGCCTACAACAGCTGACAAGTATGTAAGACGTGGTCGAGCGATATGATTGGTCGAAAATATTC